>JXXA01008734.1:0-31906 GCA_000956255.1 Anopheles punctulatus | reverse complement strand
CATATGTTTTTTTATATTTATTGCAATTCTATGTTAAAGAATATATCAAATCATGTCAATACATTTGACAACTTTAACTAGAAGTCAGACGAAAACACAAAAATTGGTGCTATTTCTTAAAATTCCTGGAGTTTTTGCTGATATTTGTGCTTTTTTCAACCCCACTCTAAGCATTATTTAAAAACAATTATAGTCTCTGAAGAAATGGAAAAGTATATAAAACTATTTGAAATGTTTAAGCTTTAAAATGTAAAAATGAATGCCAACAAATGGAAAGCATTTAGCAAAATGGTAAAAATGTGAAATTTTGAAAAAAAAATTAAGAAATACAATTATTTAAAAAAAATTAAAATAACGTGAAACTGATCGAAAACTTAAAAAAACATTTCGACAACAATTTAGAATTTCATATCACTAAAAAAAGCTTTCCAAACCGTTTAGGGCAGTGGTATTTGAAGAAAAGAAGATCCTTATACACTTGCTTCAAATGATTTTATTATGAATCTATTTTCGGCGCAACATGTATAAAAGATATAATAAAATCGCTAAAAGGATTGACGATCGACAGTGCTGAAAGGTTCTGTGAACCTTTCGGGCATAAAAGAGCCAGCTTTCCTACTAAGCTTCATTTCTGAGCATGTGCTTCAAAGTAACGATATTTATAGAGAGGCAGAATGTTTATAGCCACACATATATAAAACATCCTTATGCCCTGCTAAAGGACATCTGATCAATACGTCCAGACGTGACTGAAGCCATACTGCAGCTATACAATCGTTCACACGAGACACACAAAAAAAACTATGCATTCAATCTCTGGTGACATTCAGTGAGTGAAAAAGGCATCCCGTTCGTGGAACTCTTTTCCCGGCTACCGGCCAAACACCAACGCGACTTTTCCACGTCCACACACAATCGCATACGCACCGCACGAATGGGCAGCGATGCACCGAGAGGCTTAGATTTATGTTGGACATGTTTGCGGTGTCATCATCGTCGCCTCGTTGCGTGCCGTTGCGTCGATGCAGTATTTTACACGCGCGTGCGATGATGGACGGGAACGAACAGCACAGAACGGCCGAATCTTCAAGCCATTGGAAAGTCGTACGGCCCGGAACGAACGATTGCCCATCCATCTCTGGGGAGATGGCTTCACGTGTGTGTCCCGAGTTCGGGCTGCTATCTGGTTTGACTTTTCCTGTCCACTTTTCAACGCCGGCTCGCCCTGTCAAATGTCTGTCCGTTCGGTGAGTTCGGTGCGTTCGTCGTCATCGTCACGGTTGGGTTGCGTGCAACTACCGCGAGAAGAAGACCCGCAAACTGCAATGAAGAATCAAATCTATCTTCCGGACCCGCGTGATAGATGTTACAAGCGGAGGGTGGACAAAAAAACGAGTCAAGCGCAGATAAAATGCGCGCGCGGTGCGTGTGACAATGAAAACACACGGAACTGCCACCAAGTCGGACATTAAATAGAAAATGTATGTTTAGCTCCTACTCGGCCGGATGCTGGCTTCACGAGCGATTGATTGAGGGAGAGAAACAGAGAGAGAGAGAGAGAGAGAGAGAGAGAGAGAGAGGGAGAAGAAGTCCCATTTGCCCATGCCACAGTTTTATTGTTATTTTCCAAATTCCAATACATCCCACGACTGCGGGAAAGTGTTACACGGTGAGGGCCCACACTCGCGTTCCCTCGTCCACGTTGCAACATAACTTTCCGACTAAAACGGAGGCATGTTAAAAATAAGCAAACCCTCACGACTGACGAGTGAAACAACGGAGCCCCGGTTGTGCCAACAGTCAACAGGCGGTATTAGTAAAGTTTCTCTATTTATGTTGAGATTTTCTTTGCGCTCGCTCACCAAAACATAGAAAAAAAACACTACACAGTCAAGTGAACACTCTGAATCGGGCGGAGAAAAACACAAAAAAACACAATAGAAAAGGTCACCCAAAACTTCCGCTCAAAAATATATCTGTCTGGCCGGCCGGCCGTCGAGCCAAACATTAATAAACCTCGCTGGAGCAGCCGGAAAAAGCCGGAAGTGCTACCGCCCGCAATCGGCCCACAAGCCGTCCCACCAACGAGGAAACAGGACGTTTTTCGCCAGCATCAAGCTTTTCGCTTTCTCGGCTATAACCCATATGGGTGCGCGAGTGTGTGTTCGTAAAAAATGTAATTTATGGTCCTACCAGTGTGTTTTGTTTGGCGCAAAAAAAAGAACGTTCAAAAGTAAACACTTCTTTCTCCCGTTCTCTCATACACATACACATACTTCGATGTAGTTATTCTATCCGGCAAGTGAGAGGAATTTTATCCTTTTTCCAAACTTTTCGCTCCGTATCGCACCGCGAGCACTGGAAGCGAAGAAAATTCGCCGGGATTTAATGAAATATTCTCTTGTTTGTTCGGACGAAGCACTCAAACAGCGGTGGTTGGATGCAAACGGAACAAAATCGTATGAAATGTGATTTCTGGCTAAGTCGTGATGGGATTCGTCGTACCGTAGGTGTTTGCTGGGAATGGGTCGATATGGATTCTCAAAAATAGAAAGGAAGTTTCGCTCAGATAGTCATAAAGCTTCACTGGGCAAAATAGTAAAAAAAAAGTATTAACAAAGATTTTTTTGCAAAATTGAGAGGTAAAGTTTAGTTGTAATGGATAAAAAGATAGTTTAAGAAAAAATTCAAGACGGACGCGTTAAAACCAATCAAAGTAATATGCAAAATTGAAATACATACAATAAAACACATGCATTTTTTCGTTTAAGACTGTTACTAAAATACCAAACTTTACAACGATTTTTTTTAAACCGTGTATTATCATAAATTTAATGCATTCGTTAATTAAAAGGCCACAGCCAGCTATTCTACAGCTATATTTATTAAACACTTTATTTCCATCACAGTCCATCTTTATGATAAAAAAAAAACAAGCAACGCCATTTCCAACCCGTGCCATTACAATATTGTATTCATCTTTATTAAACACCATCGATTCATTATCTTGTCACAGCATATGTCACTGTCCAATGCAGGCGTAACCTTTGTCTCCAACACCTTTTCGACGAGAGGGAGGGGAGAGTGGGAAGGGAAACACATTTTATTACATTGTATGCCGCTTAAGTTGTATTCGATTTCGATAATTTTTTCGGGGTCACGCTTCATTATCGCCAAATCAGCGCGAGAAGCAAGCGGCTCCTTTTTCCTCCGGCAAATCCGCAGCAGGCGCGCCATATATGATCGCCTTTTAACTACCTTCTAAAAGTGCCAAACAAAAAATAAAAACACCCTCAAGCAGACGGTGTTTCACACGGTCACCAAAGTCGGACAATCGTCCAATGGCTTAAGTTTCCCTAGAAGGCGGATTAAGCAACACTTTCACCTGCGAGCCGCAGCACTAATCCGCAGCACGCGCTGCCTCTTTAGTTCCGCGATGTGGCTTACCAACTTTATCGGGGGGCTTAGGATGGCAAATGACATACCGCACGCAAGAAATGACAGAAGAGAGCTCGAAACAAAAAAAAAACTCGAAATCAAAATCGTCAGCCGGGTGTGAATAATTTTCACCATCGCCGAATCGAACCGTGGCGGATCCGTTTGCTGCCATTCATGGTAGGCTTTTAATTGGATCCGCTCGATTCCAAACAACCGATCGACTTGGTGGTGCGTGGTTGATTTTGGCTTCACCAAACCACCAGTAGTTATTAAGGCTCCCCCGGGTCAGTTTCTTTGCCGTGCCACCACAAAACGACTGCCGTGACCGGTTGTAGTGGTGTTTCGCTCCTGCTGCTGCCGACGCTGCAGGCTTCGAAATGCGGGTGTCTTGGAGCGCTCACCCTCGAGATACGCACCCCGCCTGAAGCGTAGTTAAGCATGCACCGTGCGGTCAGTTGTGCAATAGGTGTTAATGATTGTGCACCCTTGGTTGTAGAGGTGGTTTATCTACGCCATCTACGCCGGGCCGGCCGGGTGTAACGATTTCGAAACAGCCGTAATTACAGCGGGGTGCATCCAATTTGCCTACGTCGACTTTTACGGAATGAGATTGAGAGACCGCGAGGGTGTCAG
Source organism: Anopheles punctulatus (assembly GCA_000956255.1). Classification (NCBI taxonomy): domain Eukaryota; kingdom Metazoa; phylum Arthropoda; class Insecta; order Diptera; family Culicidae; genus Anopheles; species Anopheles punctulatus. The sequence goes on along the minus strand of JXXA01008734.1, from coordinate 27,835 downwards.
GGAGATTGGATCCAGTTGAAAAAAAACTACAAATTTTACGGTGTCAAAACCTATGTCATGAGCAACAGTAGAAAATATGACGAAAAAAAATCACAGAAGATATGAAATTTAATGTAAAAAAAAACTTGTATGCGCGTTAACTATACGAACAATTTTTTTTTCTTCTTTTAACGATCCTATTTTCCATATATATTTGACTGTCTAAAGATGGGAAACTTCCTAATTAAATTTTCTAAGGCATAAATCTTCTTTTTTCAGCTCTATTCAAAAACCCTTTTACTTATAAAAGTAAAATTGGCAAATCGTTTGACTCAGGGGATTGATGATCAAATAATTCGTGAGTAAAAAAAATCCTCAGTGCTCTAACAATCGCTCCGGCTTAATCACCGGCTCGATTTGTAGTTTTTAGCGCTTTGAAATTAATTGCAATTTACAAGTTGTTTTCTACTGTTTATTCAAATGTTTCAAATATAAAAATGCCTTTTAACGAAACATGAGTTGTATCATTATAAGAAAATAAAAAATATACAACAGAACAATGATTTGGATGTCATGAAGTTTTCGTTTCAAGCAATCGATTACAGTGATAATGAGTGCCTAGAAATAACTCTTATTGAATGCTTCTAGGCGTGTAACAAGTAAATCAGCTCAAATGTAGGCAACTGGCACTGTACACGCATCATTAAAGCATTTAAATTACCTTATTAAAAAAGCCTCGATATTGTCAGTCGCAATATCAAATTGCATATTTTCGTTAGTGCAAAACGCCACAGCTTACCCGGGTTGTATTAAAGGTTTCAATATACCACCAAAATCTTCAGCTCATTACAGCAAAGAAAATATTTACACGCATGTGTGTTCAAACTCAAGCACGCACCAAAGAAATCCGCATCGGTAACCCCATTCGACGCCATAATCTGATTTGCAAAGCACCGTAGCTCCACTTCTTCCTCGCCAATGCAGACACCGAACCGTTCGCTAACGACCAACAACTTCACGCCTTGTTGGTCGATGGTCTGTCACTGGCGCTGCTTTCATTATCAGCCTGCTGCAATGTTTGCCGACAAAATCACGCGCCGACCGTGCAAACCGGCAAACGATAGAATGATGACAGTGCGCAGCAAAGCAAAGCCGGAGCCATTGTCGAACCAACATCGGCAGCTAATTGTGCAAACACCATTATCGGGCACCGGATCGGCCACGTCGGATCTTAATGATAATCGGGGGCAGGAGCAAAATCTTCACCAGTGTTGCACGAGCTATGCAAATTCACACTCCAAACCTCAGCTGCTGCAGGTTGCAACTGCAAACCCTCACCCAATACGGCTGCTTTTCCTCCCATCCCGGGAACCGCGGGGACATATGGCAAAACTCTTTGCCCCCGTTTTTCACTTCTTGGTGGCGGTCCAAGTCGTTGGCCTTCGCCCCGTTTTGCACCCGCGAGCCGCGCGTCGTCGGTGGCGAAGGCACAGCCGTCCTGGGCGGCTCGCCGTGACCGAAAGGAAAGTGCTGATCTCATCGGGGTGCGAGATTCGCGATACAACTTGCCGCAAGCTGTTTCGAAAACACCCAACCTCGTTCCGATAAGATCGATCCCCGGTCGCGCATTTGTGCACGTTCGTTCGGCGACGGAACTCGTCGGCCGGTAGGGTTCGGTTCTTTTGCTTCGAACATATACAAACAACGCCCCAAACACACCGTCCATAAATGGAACCGCGCCACGTTCGGTTCACTGGTGGTGATGTTGGTGGTGCTAAATGCGCGCCATTTTGGCCTCTAGGCCCCTAGGCCCTAAGACACCACCGAGTGCCACCGAGTAGCCTACGATACTACCTCCACAGACACTCGGCTTCTTAATCAATCTGCTTTGTTCTTTTTCGAGCAACACTGTTTGCGACACCCAAATGAGCAGACCAACAGAGAGGCTTAAACAGTGTATTAGTTGTTCGGTGTGCGATGCGTGACGACACCGGGACGTCGCACAGGACAACGCGATGCTTCATTTCCTCGCTTCACTTCACAGCGTTCGCGGTGCAGTTGTTTCGTTTGCGGTGAGTCACGGCGGTGTCGGTAGCCGCGGACAGACCCCGAAGGTCTGTTAAATTATCGCGCAAACATAAAAGCGGAAAGTGTGAAACCGTGTTAGCTGCGGTCAGCTGGGCACACTTGTTAAAAGGGCATCGGCAGCCGGGGTCGAGTGTGTGATTAATACGGCTGCGGCTGCGGCTGCAAAGGAGGCTCGCGTGGTGGTCTTTTGATGATGTGCGACAGCGCGTTGGCATTATGTGGTTAAAAAGTAGTTACGCTTGCATAGGTTTTTGTGTGGCCCGAAATTTCCTTTTTCAGATGGTCCATACCGTATCGTGTAAAGCGTCAAGTTTTCAAATCTTGCTCTCAATACTCTCCGTCTGATGGATTCATTCTTTAGTAAGTCTTCGACTTTGATCAGAGCTGTCGTTAAATGGACAATAGTGAACCAAAAACGACACCTTCAAGTCCACTACTATATCGCGCACCAAAAATGCTGAGCGTTAAACGCCCTTAACCTTAACCTAAAAGCATCTTTTGTTTGCGGTTTTTTCCCACTAGTTGGAGGAGAGAAAAAAGGGTACCTTCCATTAACATAACATACAAACTATCACACCGTACGAGCTTTTAGTTTTCTTTTTGAGCTGACATGTGGACGTACGGCAGCAGGATCCCCTATAAGAACCTCCCCTCAGTCGTTGTTATTACTACGAAAAATGTGTGTTTTAGTACGAAACACTTACAGGAAACATGGTGTTCAATAATTTCGAATATTACTTTTCCACGTAGTGTACACGCGCACCAACGGCATTCTGTGTATTGGTGCAGTAGTATTAGTGTAGCCCCACATATAGTCCTGCTTATAGTCTATAGCTGATAAGCTTTAAGTCCGTGTTTGTTTCCCACCCACCATGAAAGAGCCCCGAGGCTTCGTAAGAGAGTTGTTTTCGACGCATTTTCTGCGGGACGAAATCCCACGGGATGAAACGAAATTTCATCTCTACCGCTATCCGTCTGTACCAGGAGACGAGCTAGGCCGATGAGTGTACGTGATTCGGGATCTAGGCCTTGTTTGGTGAGGACACCAGAAGTCATATATGAAGGTGAGGGAACGAATTCCTCGAAAAATGAACAGCGCTATTTTGGATGTGTCGATCGGAATTACTCACACGATAATAATGCCTACCTGGACTCATAAAGAATTCAGCGTACTATAAGCCCGAAGTTCTGGAGAAAATTTTAGGTCCCCATTGCTTTAGGACGTTAATGAGAAGGATCAGCAATTCTTTCAATAGGACGCCGCAACGGTCCAATGAATCCTCTGGAATTTTATGCATGGTGGACCATGCAAGCCGGTTAACAAGCAGACTGACTCTCATGCGATTATGGCTCATAATAATAAGGCTCAATTATTGCTCTAATCCAGTCAGTTAGCAATCTCGTCAAAAATCAAAATTTGTGAAGCACTCTCGTCATAAAGCGAGCTTTAAATAAATAATGTTAGAGTTTTTAATAACTCCAAAAACTTGGAACAGAAATAACTTCTTTATTAAATTTTTTGCTCCGTTTTCTTAAACGGATTTTATTATTATATTTTTTATACAGTCCACCCTGTAGTATTCAAAAAAAAAAGAAAAATAACTCGTGAAAACAGTAAAGCTAGAAATGAATTTAAATCGAAAGTAAATAATTTGAACGCATTCTTCAAATGGTGTTTTAAATTGCTATTATATCAAAATTAGCTCATGATCTTTTCCAGTATCTCCTGTCATTCGCATACGTACTAAGAAAATTGCTTCACTTGTTTTGCTCGAACTGCCACCAAACTCAAACGATAATCTGCGCGTTACCAGAAGCACCCAATAATTGCACACATAAACATCATTTCCCTGTGCGGCCCGAAGGAGAAGTGGAAAAACAACAGGCCAAATCCCGCACATCGCACCATAAAACTTCATATTCAAATCCCTGCTAGGCTCGTCCTTCGCCCCACGCACCTCCGGCGGTAATCGGTGACAACGCAAAAACAATCAGCTTTAATTTACGATATTGATCGCTGACAGCGCAACAAGCCGGAAACAACCCGGAGGGATTTTGGGTTTTTTCGTTGTTGCTTTATTTTTATTTTTTGTATATTTTGCACCACGATGCCTCCATCACCGGGAGCCGGATCCCGAAGCGATGAGAGATTACATAAAACAGTAAATAATGATAGCAAAACAACACGTGGTGGGTGTTGCCCGGGGAAAGACGGAAAGCTCTACTTGACAATTTGCCCATCCTGTCCGTGTACCGTGCAGCTGGCGAGCTGTAAGTTATAAATTTTCCACAAAACCCTGGTCTCCTACCAAGTGACTTGCGTTTGGAAGCGTTAGATGCACGGATTTATTTTATTTCTTTTTTTTCAAAGAGAAGAGCACTTTCTTCTGCTCTCGAGGAGGAGCAGGCAAGGTGGCGGAACCAATTGTTCTACAATAATTCTACGTGGTTCCGGAACGAGTTTTCGCAACTCGGGCCACACCCAGCGCAGATCGTCCGAGAGCGGAGAACAATCGCCAGTACCTGGGCTTAATGGAAGCCGGCCGGGTAAGCGGCAAAACCGGAGGGGGTCCATTTTTACCGCAAGGAGCCCTCGGTAGTAGCGCCGGAGAAACAATTTATGGTAATGGAAGAACATTGTTAGTTAACATAATTTGTGGCTTTTTCAGTAAAGGCACACTAGCGTGCGCACACACACACAATTGGAGCCTTTAGAGTTGAAGCCCAGTTTGGGAGCAACGGCAAAACGATGAGATATATACACACTCGGTCCTTCTTTTTGACCATCGCTTCCAGCAGCTGAATGAAGCTGGACGCATCATCCACCCTCTGAAAACGAGGAGAGGACGTTCCCGAACGGAGGAAAACAAGCCCACGGGTGTGCTAGTAGCTGGAGTAGTAGTTGATTGTGGCTGTCCGGCCCATTCCCGGGAACCCACCGCTAGGGGCAACAGTGGGTGAGAGTAAATAAATTGTTCCGAGCAAACTTCCAACATCAGCACTTGCAAATGAGCAGGCCGAGAGTCTTTTTTGTTTCTCCGTTTGTGCCTGTCTTTTGGGATGCTCCAGTTCGGGGAGCTTCCCATAGGGAGGACACGATGTTCTCGTACGTATAACTAACGAGCATTGTAAACTACCATTCCGGGGAAAGGTTCTCCAACTCCAACTTCACCTCCGCAAACCCACAAGCCTCCGGTGGGACTTTTAATGATCCCGAACGAACGTGTAAGTTCACACGTACGGACTTCCCCGCTCCGTCCACGAACTCCATGTTTTGCTCGATTACTTATGTCGAAAGTTTCGGGTGATCCTGCAAACTTTCAAAAACACAATGTGTTTCGAAAGCGCCTGGATACCGTCAAACGCTAAGTCCCAGCGGAGGAACCAAAAATCTCCCAGCACCGCATCTCTCTAGATCATTCGCTCTCCACCGCTTCCGGAGTGCATCTAGGTGTTGGTGATCCGCCACGCGCGCTCCAACACCTAATCCACCTCCAACGAGTACTCTTCCCGAACTTCAACAGCACAGAGCGATTACTTTTCGAAAAGCAATCTCCAATCTCTTTAAACCGCACAACTCCCCCTCCCAACCGCACGGCCACACACAAGAAGATTGAAGTCTTGCTCGAGGCTACCGCCCGGGCTCGGCTCGAGTCTACCGCCCGGGCTCGGCTCGAGTCTCGTTGGACAAATAAATAATGAAGTTTAATTACACGAACGAAAGTTCCGAACGCATCAACAAGCACATACATCCGAAGCCGAGTGTGTGAAAAGTTTGGAATGCCTTTTGGGACAGTGTGTGGTCCACAAGCATGGTACCCCCCGTCGAGGAAGTCATTTGGTGTGGACACATCATCTCTCGCTTGATACACGATCTAATTGGCTGTGACGGGGTAACGCTGACTAATGACCTTCACCGGAGCGCTCGGGATAGAGTTGCTAAAGCTGCTTAACCTTTACCGCACTGGTGTCACCGAAAGTTTGAGTGCCGCTCCGACCCTTCGCTCATGGGATGGTGCTACCTTACCTGCAATGGAAAGACAGGAGAGAAAAAAAACACACGATGAAGAAACATGATACACACGAAAAAGTCGTCTTGGGTTTAGCAAATGTCAGCGAAAATTTGGTGCTAATCGGCAACCGCCTGAGTAAGTGCCCATGATGCCCATGGACCGGCGCTGACGGGGCTGACGTTGGGGCTTAAAATAAAGACACTAAAAAAGCGCCCTTCCAGGAAACTCAATCCCGCCCGGGCACGAGCACCGGACCGGTTCCAGCATATCTTCATCCGTGAGGTTTCGACGACCCCACGCAGCCTCTCGCAACCAGCGGCGCTCGGGATTTAGATGAACGGCGAGAACGCCGCGACACGCATGATCTGAGCTTAGGACACTTAATAAAACACTTCTGGGCCGCACTAATATCTCAATCGCCCGTGTGTTCGATACGGCCGTCGCACAGCATAAATCAAAATCACCGTGATTCGTGCGCCATGGGCCATCAGGCGCACCACACACGCCGCGACCCACCTGAAGCTTCCGTATGGAGGGCTCGTAATCCTATTACACCCGTCCTGGCACGTGCACGGCGTCTGCTCCCGTAGGTCAAGGCGGTGCAGCAAACAACTGGAGCAAATAGGAACGCCAGGTAAAGCCGATTATCGATCGTGGAAAAGAAAGCTTGCGTTGTGGGCGTGGGCTGAATCCGGTAGTCGGCGTTATTAGTTTCGAGAGCTTCATCATCCCACAGGCAAACAAAAGACCTAACCATTTCCAAACTGCTCTACTAGCCTTTTGTCTCTAGGAGTAGCCGGTAAGCCGGTAAGCTCGGGGTAGCCGATGTCACACAAATTAAATCACACCGGACGACTCTTTTAGCAGGGGGCGGACATTTTTTTGTACAATTTTTGAACAACCTCTTTTAGAATATTCCCAGACCCTCTTTGCGTGAAGATACTTAAGGCTACGCTTGGAAGCAGTTGTGGAGGGATTTTTGAATTCCAAACTGATAGCTTCGCTAGCTAAATTCGTTGAGTGACACAAAATAACGCCGGAATGGAATGTGTGGGTTAATAAATTTCAACGATCAGGTTTCTACGGTTTCTACGGTCATCTGACTTGAAGTATTTCAATATTTGTTAAATAGAGTCGCACACGATGGTTGTCATGGTTGGAATAAACCATGTTTCATGTCAAACTCTAATGTTCAATTTTCAAAGGAACACATTTGAGGGCTTTATCATCAGAGCGGCTTCCACAGAGATATTCCAATACCTTCTAACCTTTTCAAATACACTTTAATCGGAGATTCAACTTCCATAAACGCAAATGCCAAATTAAAAATCCACAGAAGCCTTCCCGATGCTAGAAACCAATTATAGAACAAACGTAGTCTAAATAGGCTTCTTCTGAACGCCTTTCGTTCCAAGAAAGTTTTCATTCGGAAGTTTCCAAAACCAATTTTTACTTCCAAAAACACACAAATGATAGCTCTTGCACTGACAGCCGTAACGACCGGCAGTTCTCTCTCTCTCTCTCTTTCTCTCCCTCCCCTCTCGAGGAACTTGGTTCCGATGAACGATTGGAAGATCTGGTACAGCCGTGCTGCTGGGCTTAGCCCTTCTACAGTGAACGTTACGTTTCGTTTTCCACCGGAGGCAACACCGAAACCGGCCCGGCGGCTGCGGGCTTTTCTCGCCCGTCTGGGGCAGCTCCTCGAAACGTCAATGATAAAGTTTCGCGCTCGCTGGTGCTGCTCCTGGTGCGGTGGGTTTTTATTTTCGTTTTTCAAACATCATAAACTTTTAACAATATTTATGAAACTTTGTAAATTAAGTCCCATCGGAGGGGCCGCTGCTGCAGCGTGTCTGCATTGGGGCGGTTCCCGTACCGACACGGAGAGAGTGTGGTTCACAAGCATGTACCGAACACAACGGTAGCAACAACCAAAAACATCCACTTTCAAACTCCACCTCCAATCAACGCACACCTGCACCGCGACGAAAGCCTCCCCACTCCCCGTTTTCAGGTGGTGGTAATGTCAACTTGTAGCAATATAAGACCGGACCAGCTCGGTGACAACTGTACGGAACGACTCTCGGGGGCTAAACGCTGCGCGACCACGGCCGCCGGTCGTTTGTAGAACCACGGTCAATGGAGGATTTCAGAATTTCATAAACCACTGCCAACCGAGAAAAAACGGCCATTCGGTACGGCAAAACCGAAAGCGAAATCGGTCGAGACATCCGGGCCCGGGTCGTCATATGGCGGCAATGGTCGGCGGTTATGCATAATTTGTTAATCGTTAGCTCTCGTTGAAAGGGCCTTTCGTTGCTTTTTTTTTGTCTCCCCCAGCTAAGATTGGTCTCTCGTCTCTGCTTTGTACAATGAATTCCAGAATCGCTGCCACCCTACAGCACCCAGGAACCCCCGCCTTCGAGTATGATTTCGCTAAACGAAAAACAAACTTTAGTGCTCATGCGAGGGGCTGCGAGGAGGAAATGAAAGCTACTTTTGTTTCGCCCCCAACTCCCCAGGAGTAGAACGCATGGTACAAAAAAAAACAGAGCCTCCAAAATATCCATTTCCACTTCTGCGGCTGGCTCGGCTTCACCCGACTCGGGCAAAGCTACTGTGTTTGGGGAGGAAAGTTTATTTTTACCATTTGTTTGCACTTTGTCGTAGCAGTTTCTTGCGGGACGGGATTTGCCTCTGGTCGGCCGCCGCGTGTGGCGGGTAGATTTTCGGCGGTTGGTGTGAACCCGGTGAAGGGGGGCAATCGAAAAAAGTTAACCTGTAACCGAAGGTTACCGCAGGTGCTCGTGGAACGGGTGGCCAGCAGACCTTCTGCTCAGTGCCTGGGTTCAAGCTTTGCGCAAATGGTGCAAATGTGGGGCGGAAATTGTAGTGATTTAACGTTGCAATTCTCGTTTCACTAAGGTGGTTTCGTGCTGTGGCAGAGGTTGGGCGTCAGGTTGGATTTGGCGGCTTGCCAATATGTAGTGAAGGAGCGCTTAGGAAAGCACTTTTGTACACTTCCACCAGGATCAAGGCCCACGCTTAATGAGCACTTTAAGGTCAGTTTTTTGGGGGATGTTTTCGATGGTTATGTCTGTGAAATTAACACCAGGAAAGTTTGATGGTACCGAGCGGTTTATGGCAGTGCAGGACATGCTATAAAATAAGAAAATATAGGGCTTAAAAATAATGGCCAATCCAGAATGCACATTTGCGGATTTTCGACCGGATTGCAAAACGCTTTTCGGGGTAACATATCCGAAAAAGAAGCGTAAAATTAATTAAAGCTAAACACAAGCATTTTCAAACATCACCAAAGGTCGATTGCACATTGATCCCAATAGGCCAATTTGTACTTCAGATAAATGCATCATTCCAATTGATGCAAACTTACCCTCACTGAACCAGACGGGGGGTTTGAATTCCAACATTAATTATGTCCCACATCCACACAAACATTCACATCCAGGCGACCCTAACGCCACGCTAACTCAGCATCCGCTTGTGATGGTGATCGCGGACGTACTCGTATTGAAACTTACACCTAGACGGAACCAACTCATTAGCAGTCCGTTAGCGAGCGAGTCTCATTTTACAGTTCCCCAACTCACCCACGTTCTGGCTGTTGTAAAAACAATTTCACGCTCGCCATTAGATGCTCCATCCTGGAGCTACCTTGCACCAAAGGCAAACTTTGTCATGGACGCAAGAAAAGAGTCACGCTGCCAGGCATCACCTGGTAGGGATGCAGATAGCCGTGTGTGCCATTATGCCGGACCAGCTGATCCGCGCACTATCCGAACTCGACACAAAAACAATCCATTGAGAGAGTGAGAGCGATTAACTGGACCGGAAAACGCCCCGCATCGAAGGAAGGTCACCAGACGAAGACGACAAATACCCGCTCAATTATGGATACGAACCACTTACGTAATAATAACAGTGATAATAACAATAATGATAAACAAAACTCGAAATTGCATCACCCCTTGGTGTGCGTTTCCCAGCAGCAAATGACATCCCCTGCCCATCTTCCGTACCGTACACCAGATGGCGCAATGTGGGTTCGGGCACCGTCCAAGAGAGCAGCACCCCTGAAGTACCCCAGCAGTACCATCGACGGACTGACTTCCCGGGCCGGTGCGGTAAGGCTCCAAAAGATGAGAACACCGGAACCGCGCCCTGCCTGCAGAGCAGACCAGAGCAGAGCGAGCGAGTTTATAAGGGTGTGCATCGCGTGCATTATGCATCACTGTTTATACAATTATGATGACACAGTGGCGTGTCCAGGGTCCGGCAAAAACCGTCGCGCCGGAAGCGTCCAACGGTGGGCGAAGCGGAGACGTCGGTACATAAAACACGTCCGCAAAACTGGACCACTCACAAAAGCCACAGCAGCGTAGAGAGGGTCGTGTCGTCCTGCGGCACCAAACGCCACAACGTGCGCCGGGTGTGCATGACATCAAATTCTGACATTAATTTCTATTACCCCTCCATGCTGCAACGGTGCTGGTGGTGCTGGTAGTGGTGGTGATGATGTGAGCTTCGCTCCCGTATGTACGAGCGCCCAGCTGCAGCAAGCCCTGCGCACGAGACCATCTTCACGCCGGTTGACACTTACTTCTGGAGCACATATCTCGAGTGGAGTGCAGAGGAGTGCGGTACAGTTTGACATGTTTACAAAATTGATTTCGGATACCCTAAAGGCCCTCCAGCTCCAATGTGTATGTGTGTTTGTGTGTTATCGTTCGTTTTCAACACCCGCTCGTTCGGGCGACTATCGATCCGTAGCTCGTGCGCGATTGTGACACCTGATTGTAAATGGCATTTACTTGCTGTTGCTGTGGTGCGCCTGCCAGCATCTTGCCTTCCGGGTGGATTGCCGATTTTTGGGCGCACTGCCAGCTTCTGCTAACTGCCTCTCCTCCGTCTGCGCGGAGGGGTTTTTGCGAACGGGTCGATTGTCTGCGCGTAACTTTACAAAAGTCCTAAACGATCTGCCGGCGGTACGGCGGTGCCGGCATCGGGTGCAAGGGCGAAAGTTTTCAAGTTCTTGCGACGCTTTTTCGGAACGCTCGGTATCTCGCAGCCGCCGTAATATTTCCTGTTGCCGGTCGGGGAAGCATAATTTCCTGGGCGGTAATAATGGTCGACCACCCGGTTGCCAAGTCTTTCGCGTTGCCATTGTGGCGCGACCGTATTCATAGTTGGTCCGGAGCAGCCGTAAAGAACATCCACCGAAGGGAGATTACCACAGTTGATCAAATGGCAGAGTGGAGGAAAGCAACAAAAAAAAATCGTCCTGCGACGGTATCTCGTTCGATTGGATTTTTGTTTTTTTTTTACTAAAAGAACCCTCTTCCTTCACGGTTTGACTCCGATCGCTATTCTCAGCTCCATTTCATACGAAATAAATCAATGCATTATTCAAAATCATCGCATAGAAAGGATTTTTTTACAACTTTGGAACCCAACCGATAAGCAGCAGCAAAAGGGGAGGTATCCCATCCTTTTTGGGGTATTGTACTCTGTTACGCCGGCTTGAGCTCCAGGTATAGGAATATGAGTTACACCGCTGCTATTGTAAAAGAAAGACGTACCTTTGCCAGAGTGTGTTTATATTTCATTTTACATCTTTTCCAAACAACTAGATACTGATATCGAAGGCAATGCAAACAACAACAAAAAAAACCTACCCCCAACATGCTCGACTACTTTACATAACAGCTCTTTTTCGTGGAGGATGGTGATTGATGTTTATGCTTGGAGGATAAATATGCTTAAATCTTCTGGCTTGTTGATATCGTGCATCCATTTTTAGCGTTCTGATCCGATATGTCTGATCCACTTGTCTGGATCACCATATCATCGCGTCTTCGCAGTTCGTAGTCACCAAAGTATTGCAGACTTCAAACGATAGTTGGAAACCTTACCCGAAGTTAACCGACAGCATCTATTGCGAGGATCTGCAGTAACAGCTTACCTGACTCCGGACTGACTTCGCTCCGGAGCATTCGTACCGAAGACATCTTCGACGGCGACGGATTATCTCCCCGCTAAATACCATGCCGCCAAACTTCACGGATCGTTTCTGCCTAACTCATATGAGCGTCTCAGGTCCGACGGGCGAAGTTTGCAGTAAGTTTGTCTTGCCCCAGAATGCTACTAAATGCCGTACCGACGCTCGGTTGGTAAGAACTAGCGCTTCTAAACCTGCACGATGGAAACATTAGCCGCGCAGCGTATGCGTTTGCTCGTAGTTCGTTAGCGGCGTGTTACGTACGAATGCAACCAACCTCATGTTCAACTTTCCAACCGCGGGTTTAAATTAAAGCCGTACACAAGCCCACCCACCCGGCCAAAGTTTTGCCGTGTGCGAGCCCGCACCCAAGGCCACCGAGTAAAAAGCCACAGTGGAACACGCGGCGTACACCGTGTACACGGCCGGGTGAACTGTACGTTGCTTGCACTGGCGGTGTTTGTTGTTTTGGGGTTAGTCGAAGGAAATTTCCAACCTCCAACCCAGCTCGGTGAATGCTTTTGATTCAATCAATCTCCTTGCCCACCGACGAGCGCGGTCGAAGATTTCTCGACGGATGTTCGGTGTTTATACTACGCTCTACTCTGCTGCTGGTTGAATTTTCGTACGCCCTGATTATGTGCTACCTTCCGCTCGGCGTACAGCAGACAAACAGCCAAACTTTCCCTCACTTTCGCGTCCGCTCGTCGCGCTCCAACCGCCCCGGATGCTCCATCGGACAGACATTCGACACAGTAGCACAAGCAGACGGGCGTGGACCGTACCATACCGCGCACAGACCGCCAGATAAAAACCGCCCGATGATTGATTACCGACTGCACCGAATCTCTTCAAACATTCATCACGGCGGCACTGGGTCGGTCGGTCGGTCGGTGAAGGTTAATTTAATATCCGAGAGGCGAGAGTGAGATAATCCAATCTTTCGGCGGATTTCGGAACACGGTGTCTTTCATCTTGACCGCAGCAGAGTGCTCCCGGGCGCACCAAGACATACCCATAAACACCGTGCGGTGGGCGAGCGGTTCGTGGTTCATGTACACAGACACACAAACAAATGAACCTCGTTGCGTAATTGGCACGACACACAAACGCTAACCGGATCGGCACCAAAATCGATCGGTATCGGAGCGATTGCGACTAATTTGCGCGAAGTAGGACACGACGGATGTGGTGTGAGACCACCAGCGCTACCCGTGGGAAATTACCCTTCGAATAGCACGGACATCGGTGGAGATGGCTCCCAGGAGAATTTTAACGGGTTTGTTCGAACGAGATCTGGCAGGTGTTCAGCTGTCACAATGAACGGGGTTCTGCAGGACACAGCGAAAAAAATCCGATACAATTAAAAAGAGACATATGGGAGCAATTTAAATATTTGCTCCACTTTTTGTACAGAAACATAGCAAGATTGAACCAATATCTCCCGTACCAATCGAGAACAGGAAGTATTGGATTAAACTGTGGAATTGTGTGAAAGAATCTAAATCAAACTCAAACCCAGATTCTACTTGATCAACTGTGGTAAACATTTCAATTTAAATATGAACATTCAGACAAAATTCTCTGAACGCATCAGTCAGATCTCTGTCTGGACAAGCATAGTATGCAGCTGTATCCTAACAACGGCAATACCTGGTTGGCACGAATTCTCGACACCTCGCCAATTTTCAGCACAAACTTCAACTAGACTCTACCAACCGGTCCTTACGGCTGGCGAAGGTGCAGATGCAACAGAAACGGCCCATAGAATAATGCTTGCGTTTCATTTCGAGTGTTGTGGTAAGAAATTTACTTGCAAAACTATGCCTGGATCATAAATCCACAGACGGGAATGGTAGTAACGTCGCTTCTTGAACGGAGCTAGATGAACAGAATTTCCTGAGGGTGCCTTTCCCTTGATTCCGTCTTTCCTCAGTGCTCATCGCTTTTCAATTACTTTCACGTGCAACGTAAATATGCGAACCGTGAGGCGCACGTCCTACGCACCTAATCGAAACATATCGCCGGTAATTGTTGCTGTAATTAACAATCGTTGGCAGAAAGCTCCGGAGTACGGCTTGGAATCTGTAACTAATTACGGGTTCCGTTTCCCTGCCCCGACCAGCGTTGCCGTAACGAGACCGCAAGACCCTGAGCGAAGATTCCAAAATTTGGAAAGAAAACAGATCCAGCACGCTGGATGCCTGGATGCTCATAAATCCCCCACACGGACGGGCGCGTTCATCATAGCTAATTTTATCCCATTCAACAGATATTCATAACACACAGCTCCGCCCCGGCACGCCTGCCTCGCCGTGCCTGGAAGTTCTCGGTGGGAAATGTATCTAATGCTCGATTAATTCCTTGCAGATGCTTACACGTACGTGCACGTCGTTGCCACACACAACAAACTGGGCAGACCTGAGAGGGAGCGAGGGAGGAGCAGCTTATATCTTTAGTACAAAGCCAGTGCGTAGGAACATCAATGGTTTCTCCGGAACCACTTCCCGGTCTTCGCTCCTCCAAAAAATCTCCCGAGGATGCTTTCCCGAGCGCTCGGTGAATCAATTTCAGCTTTCCGGGAAAACTCAAACAACCACAGCAACCGGTGGTGGGCAACCGGATGGAGGGGAAAGAAAATCCAGAGGGACATTACGCTCGCTTCCTTCGGTTACCCGGTTACATCCGGAACCGTTCAAGCACGACGGCTATCATCGAAACCCCGGGATTAACCCGTGCGTGATGCCGCGTGGTGAAATGCACGGATTTTCGAGCCGCTTCCCGTAAACAGCGGAAGTACCGCACTCGAGACAAAGAAGCGGAAACTCATAAGCAAACCAAGGGGAGCCATGTGGTGTTTTTCGGCATAGGGAAACTCGTGTTTGGTTGTTTTTGTTTTTTTTTTGGAGTTTGCCTATTTCGTCGCATGGTTTAAGAAATGTTAATTAATTGAAAATTCTCACGCACGCACGCAGCACGCGGTCTTATCACGTAGCGCGATGGAAGCCACTGCCGCATCTCTTGCTCGGGAGATCAAAGTTGGATGAAGCAATTTTACCACACCATGCCAGTGCTGCAGGCGAGAACTTAGAGTCTAAAGTGCTTGCAGCCACAGAGATTTAGCACTAAGCGCTTCCTCTTGCGTGTTTTTCAATGGCAAAGATCTCAAGTGTGTGTTGCAAGAATAGCATCACTTGTAGCATCGCTTATATGAGCAACCTATAAATAAATGGTTGAACGATTTTGAACGCTTTTTTTAGAATCCAACCAATACGTCAAATCGGATTAGAACATACATATTTCTAGCCGTATTTTCGGCCAGTAAAACGATTAAAATCTCTGCCTTTATTGTGAACGATTAAATTTCTATCCAATTTCCCCCTTCACATCAATCCATAACTCCAACCACCAGCCTAAAACTGGCACATTTATGGCCTAAAACTGGAGAGAAACAGCTTGTTAAGGCACTCCAACATCGGAACCATCCCTAGCGAAGCCACTGAGCACTTGCTTCCAGCAAATAATTACCACATCAAAAATCCCATCGACGTTCGAAACTAAATCGGCCGTGGGAAAAACAAGCAGATCCTCTTACCAACCAGCGTCGCGTCGTAGGAAAGAAACTTTGCTCGGGCGGTGAAAAACTACCCCGCATCGAATCTCAACTACAAGTGTTAAACCGACTGGAAAACCACATCGACAACCGAACCGAACGCGCTTGTGTGTCGTTTAAAGTGTCGATTCGACGCTCTTTTTTCTTATTTGATCTTTACGATGCCTTTTCCAGTTCCAGGCAACCAAACGCAGCACAACCGTTTGCCGCCGTCGGACGAAAATTTCCCGGAAAACATGCGCGCCCTTGCTCTCTTATTGGCCGGCCACGGCTAATGAACGCCAAAACGCTATAACAACCAACCGAATGACGGCATGGCTCAGACTGCAGACAGCAGTCAACCGAAGGCTGTGATGGGAACAATAAAACCATGCCAACCAACGCAGCCCGCTTTAAATGTCGCCTTCATTAATTTCGTTAACTTCCGAGCGAATGGCGCTGGCTACTACGCTGCGTTCCGTCGCAAAACGGGAGACAGAATTTTAGGCCGCTAATGAATAATAAAGTTTTTAAAGATGAGTTAGTTTTTCTCCCCTCGCCTTGTTTTTTTCCCTTTTAAATGCGTCCTAATGAGTGACAGCGGCATCACCGTCTGTTTTAAGTGGCGCACAGCACAAAGTGTGAAACGAGACATGGAAAAGCAATTTTGCTATTTGGACAAGAAATGATTCGAAACACATGCTGAGCGAGCTGGAAATGAATTGTTGTCCTATACGGCTTAACTATTTCGAAATGATTTTTTATCGAAACTAAATAGAGGATTGCATAGTTATAGACGAATTAAGCGATTGCCACTTGTTTCACAACATTGAAAAACAATCGTTAAAATATATAAAAGAAATGTTTACCACAATCTTTAATTACATTTCTGAAATATTCTCTGATATTAGCAGTTTTGATAGCAGTTTCTCACAGCATCAGCAATGACATTATTTAAAGTCGTAAGAAAACAACATTTTATAGTAAGGTTTTTCCCATGAATAGCGTTGGGATGGTAAATTGTTCAGTGACGTGAATTTATCTTACGGTTATCATCATCGTCATGATATAAAACGCCAGACACTAACCAAACCACCAACAAAAACGTCAAACGAACGAGACGAACCTGGGCAAATGAAACAATTCCCGTGATTAATATTTTTATGTGCAACGTTACAACCGGAAAAACAGGAAACACCAAGAACGCTGGATAGCTGTTATCATTCAAGGCAAACCAGAGCTACAACGGAAGTAATTGAATTACACCTCTTCTTCAACAGAAGGACACCCTCGAAAGGTGGCACCATCTAAGTGGGGGTGCAATTACACTAGAGCGACCATAAAGGTTTAATTCTAATCAATTAACGCACCTACCACTTCAGATTAACAGAAACGCCGATACCAGGAACGTCCGGGCCGGGGAAATGAGCAGCATCACTAATGACACAAACCATAACCATGCTCCCCGAAAAGGACTCTTTCCTGAGGAGAACCTAAATGAAACCATTCAAACCGCTCGTAAAATGCGCCAAAACTTCCCCCATTGGCATTCGCGTCAGCGCCATAAACAACGTCATTACCGCGCTGTAGTTGTTTCGCCGCAAGGTTTGCCTTTTTTTGAGTGCAATTTTTTTACGAGTTTGCCTTATTTCCGGTTTGCTTGCTCGACTTGTCAATCCTGGAGTCCCGGGATGAATCAATACCACGCCAGCTTCGTGTGCCTTAATACCAACATTACCGGAGGAAAACATCGTGTCACAAAAAGGAAAAAGAATTTTTTAAACACAACCGAAACGTTGGTTTAAATTTATCAACAAAAAAAAGAACTGAACAAAGAAACCTTTTCGGTCTTGCTTTCGTTCTCTTTCTTCTGTTTTCCAACTCTTTGCTCGTGCTTTCCAGTGAAGCGAAATTTTAACTTCCATTTCGTGCCACCAACACCAAACAATGTTGGGCTTGTTTTTCTCACAGATTACATCCACCTGACAGAGAAAACAAACCGGTACCGGCGCGGGACGACTTTCCCCGCGAAACTTTGCGCTGTTTTCTTATTTCGTTAGCAAAATTTGCCATTTACCTGTGCACACGGAACGGGGCCGGCCGTTTATCGATACGAAAACGGTTCCAGCGCGGAAGCGGAAGGAAGCTTCTGGTCGGTAGGTAAGGTACCCATCCAAACAACAACAACAAAAAAGCGTCAAATGAACCGTGTGCGTGTTATCACGACCAACGCCGCCACGACGCAACACCCCCTGACATTCCCATCATCGGAAACAAAAACAACTTAAAGTGCGAATAAGTGCCACCCTAATACTTTGCCGATTGAAGCCAACCGGGGCACCCTTTTTCCGGTTTTGTGCGCGAAAATAATGATTTTATTTGCAGCCTCCAAAGGGAGGAGGCGCGAGCAGCAGAAGGCACGACCGGCCCAACGTGACCAACGTTTTTTTTTTGTTTTACTTGTTAAGTTGTGCTCGGTTTAAAGTGTGTTTGTGGTGCGTTTTGTTTGGAGGTGATTGGGCAGAAATAACAAACCCATTGAAGAAGGGACTTCTCGGGAAGGCGAGCAGCGAGGTGCCAAAAACAAAAGAGGTTTAATGTTGTTGTATGTTCTTTTCGCCATCATTGCTGGATCGCAAGGATCGTTGAATTGAATGGCACTCTGATAGTGTAAATACGTTGTTGAATGTTTGAAACGTTTTCGCAAATAAATTATACTCAGGATGCTGACAGGATACTGAGGCCAAGAAACTTTAGATACAATATTCGTTACTTCTGCGTTGATGATAGTTAAACTTTCCTGTCATTTTTTTTATATTAATATGTTTGCTTCTGTTCAAACTAACAAACAATAAAACGAAAACTTAACGATCATTCTGATTTTCTATCATTCCAATAAGTAAGCATCCGACATACGTTCAAGAATATTCAAATAACTTAAAAAATTGCTATTTGTTCTAAAATTTACTATGTTTTCTAAAAAGCTCAAAATCAATCAAAATTTCAATGTTTTTATTTATTAATATAAAACCAATGCTAAACTTATCATCTTTAAGGCGCTTCAACGCTTTCCTTGACCGCAATGCTCTACTAGCGCCTGCATTTCAAAGCAAATGATGCTTGAAAATAGCTTTAAAGCAACCCAACACCATGTTCCATCTGTGGATAGAGAAAAACATTCATCAAGCTCAACCACTGTGGAATGGGTGGCACCCATTCAAACAATCACACTCCTGTTTCACCTTCCACCATGCATCAGCTAGATGCGTTGGATGGTTTAGATATGCTTTTTCTTAACCTCATTCAAGCGACCCCCACCGTCCCCACACCCCCCATGCAACAATATTTTAGCGAACGTACGATTAGACCGATTACGTCAGTCGTCCATTGAGCGTGTGTGGGGGTTGTTGTGGTGCGGTGGGTAAAACATATGCAAAACGGCATGTAAATGATTGCAAGTGACATAATTTCCGCACCATTGCCATCGACCAAACCCCACGTACTGGCGGGTGCGTCCGCGTGCTCGCACCATATGATCGAGAAATGTGATACGTTTTCGTCGTCGGGACGTCGAGAGGTTAATGTCCCGGTTCGGTTTCTCCCGTGTTAACTACGCGCCCGTGAGTCATCCCGGGCTTGTGCCGAAGCCGGTGTAAAATGAGTGCATGATGCAATCGTTCCAACGGATGGATGCGCTTCGGAAGGCAGCGCGAAGGTTCGGTGCAGTAACGCGAGATGCTAGCATTCTAACAGATGGTGTTTTACTATTCGATACACCAACTGGACAACCAGGGTCGTTAATGAGCAGTTCTTTTAGTTATTTTTATATTTTTGAAAACATATGTTTATCCAGTGTTGCTTTTAAGCTGTTTGAAGAGATTAAAACAATTTCAATGTTTTTGCTATAAAAATCTTATCACTTTATAGAACCATTAATGGTAAACTATCAATTTACGATTTGGGTCGTATAAGGGTCCTGTAACGTTCTCTCAACTGTCCGTTAAGGTCGATTTCAACAGAAACGAATGCCGAAACTTTTATTACACGCATCAAGGGACGATTACACGCATCACAAGGGACGAACAATCTGAAGTTTTCTATGAAACTGAAAACGTCTCGATAAAATTTCTAAGTAAATAATTAGCTACTGCGCTTGTAAAAACTTTCCCACCTCTAGTAGCACAACCAGCATTGAGTGCCACGTTTATCTTCCAAATTGAACAACTCGTGTTCTTAGTGTCCACGATCCAACTTCCATAAAGTTAAATAACCTATTCTTAGCTTAGAAAAAAATACCTAGTCTATAAAAAAAAACAAAACAACAAACCACGTCTGGTTGTCCCGAGAGTGCATCGTTCCATCACGCCAACCGTGGACCGAAGCCACAGTACGGTGTGATTGAATCAATTTCATGTTTCCGTCGCTCGCTTTCACTGCGAGGAAGCGTAACCGGGGCTACATGCTTCTGCCGGTCCGGGTCCGGACACAATGAATGAAATTTGAAGTTCACCGCGAAAGGCGGGAAATGGGATGGGTGGAAACAGGGTCCGAGGGACAGCGAAATGTCAATTGATTTTAATTGACAAAGTTCAGGAGTGAACCTTTTATTTATTTCGCTCCACAAAGTTATGCGTCAGCCGGCCACAGGAAGGCTTCGGTCTCTGGAGGTTGGGCGTGTTTCGGTGCACGGTCGAGGTCAACCGGTTGTGGCAGTTGGAGGGGCGAAGAACGGGTTTCTTTGCTTTTTTAATTTCACCAAATTAGCTTCGTTGCTCTTTGGACTTTATTTTGAAGCGGGAGGTTAATGCATCCACCGGCTGTGAGTCATCTGACGTCAATCTTGCGCATGAAAGCAGCGGATGGGTGGCAGAGAGTATGAATAAATCACAACTATTTTTGGAAATGTTTTTTAGCGCATTCTTCAGCTTTTACTGAAATCAAAGTGCAACATTCACATTGCAAATTCGCACAGGAATATGAGCCAATTTGTAATTCAATTGTTGTGAAATTAATTTCTAAAACACCACTTCCCAAAGATCCCTGAGAGTGCACAGTTGAAAAACAAAATCAAATTTATTTTCATCTAATTGAAACCATATCCCGTACTCGCACTACTTTGCTGAGTATCCCTTGCCGAGTGGCGCTTCCGATTTAATAAAGCGTTCACTGAGAGAAACCGGGACACCGTCCAGTTCACAGTGGCATAAATTGAGAACAGTCAAAACAATGGACACAGCAAAAACCCACGGGTCTTCACAGGCAACACTGTTCACATTTCGATGCTGCGAAAGTGCTAAAATGGAATCGAATTCGGAAGTGATCGATCCTGACTGCTGCCGAGCTAGTGGTGGCGGGCAACAACAAATTCGCATCCAGCTGCAACTACCGAGTGGATGCAAAATTGGATATTGAAAGGAGTGCAGGGCTCTATTCGGTGCCCTGGTGCCGCGCTAATTTGATTGGCGAACGTACACCGTACACCAGCGTGAGAAACTAATCAATCTAGATTCGCTGCTAACAATGAGCTAGAGCTTTAGCAAATGAAATTGATTTATGAGCAAAATTTGCACTGTGGCAAGAATAGAGTCATCAAACTCATTTCAGGCCGTTTCATTTGCAAAAATGACAATTAAAATGTGCTTTATTTCGCAGCAGTTGCAATACATTTCAAACAATCGTTCGAAGCTTTGAGGTAAAGAGTTTAGATTTAGGTATGCAATATTTATTGAAGAACAGATCGTTTCGCAAGACTCAAATGCATAACATCGTAAATTTTAATCGAAAACCATTCTTATAATTTGTCTAAAATTATCACCCATCCAGTGTGTCCCAATAATATCTTGGAAAAAACGTGAAAATCAGTGCACCAGAGGAAAACTCACGTACCTTGCTAAACAACCGAAAGGTAATAACCTCCGGGAACGGAAATTATACTAAAAGTAGATCGTACCCACGTGGAAGTGTGCTTTAACAATTTCAATCACGCACCTCCTGGAGTACCCTGCGCCCAAAATCTCCGAACCCGACGGGTTTATATTTCCATTTCCTCGAAGCAATCAGTTTAAAGTACGCTCGCAAAGTGGAGAATTTCATCGATATTGCAAAACTCTGTTGGTGTGCACGCGAAGGGAAGCCTACAAGCAATTTCCACACAAAACGGAAGAAGTATCTTTCGGTGGTGTGTTTTTCTTACCACCAAAGTTATTCAGTCAGATTTGTGTTGTGTGTTTGCTCGGTGTGCTGGGAAATGAGAAATATTTGATGATAGGAAGCGAACGAAAAACGCGTGAAACATTATTCAACTTTTTTTTTCTCTCTCCAGCATCGTCTCTCCGTCCGTTCTAAGAACTTCCGACGGATTAACGGGTAGAAGAAGGCTGCGGTAGTTCGCCGAAGCGAAATGTAGCAGAAAGCGCATTGTCGATCAGTCTGCAGCAGTCGGTCGTTGAGTGAGTGGAAATAAATCTTCTGCAAATAGCCTCCATCTCGTGATTTTTCCCGCTCCAACACCAAAACAGCCACGCTAACAACGAGAGGCTGAGGATAAAAAAGTGCAGTGAAAGTAGTTTTGTAAAGTGCTGCAATCGAAGAATCCGCTCCCTGCACCGACTTCCGCTGGCTAGGAGATGAGGGCTATTTAGCAGACGACACTTTCCGAGAGCGACGCGGAGTAAGTTAACCGATAGTTGTGCTTGGAAACGAGACTGATTTATGGATGATGGGCTATTCGTTTCACGCGTCTTCCCGAGCGCGACAGTTCCTTTCGGTCCTTCGGGCGTTCGTCAATTGTTGGCGAGAAGGAGGAAAATTAAAAGTTTTCCTTTCTTCCAAATGCTCGCCCAAATCTTCAAGCCAGTAGAACGAAATTTTGAAACAGAAAAAAGGGATTGCTGATATCGAATGATGAGTTTTTAAAAGAGGAAAATAACTCCAACCATTGTGTTTTTCGAAGCTAAAGAGCTTGGATGGAAGCTTGGATGCTAGCACTATCTCTCCAACAATATTTATTGGATGATAGTTAAAAACATAAAACAACCATATCTTTAAAAAATATCCGCCTTGATTGCGTTTGCAAAATCCCGCTGAACAATTGAAAGCATATGCGTTAACACGAATCGTCGGTAACCTTTGACAACGAAGTGTAACACACGTGCCTTTCGCTTCATCCCAACCACCAACAAAAGGAGTAGTTCGCGTAAGGTCAGGTTTCATATCTGGGACGTGTGTGATAAGAATATTTGATGCAGTTTCTTCCTCGCGGAAGGTGAAATGCAACACTACAGCTGGCTTCCGGAAGCAACAGTGAACCCTACACACGACCTAAGTACGCCTCACTGAACGCAGTCACTTCGTGCGGTTTGTCTTGCGGCGCACGTTCCCGAAAATCCACCCTATTCCATTTCCGGTTCCGCAAACCGGCTTTCTTTCCCACGAGCAAACATGGAACATGGAAAATTGCTATAAAATAAGATCTGAGCTTACTTTCGAGTCAAACCAGGTACCCGTTACCTTTCGTCGTCACACACCGGTAAAAGGCTAACGTGGTGCTCCGGAAATGGATCTTTTCCAGCACCGTCCCAAGAAGGAGAAAGGATTCTTACTAACGTTCGGGTACTTCGAGTCGAGATTTAACACGCGTGTATAGCTGCTTGAGTGCAGTAATCGATGAGCTGGTAGCGATCAGTCTGTTGATGTTCGAAAGATTCTTTCACGTAGCATGATAATCTTACCTGCAAATATAGGAAAACAAAAAGACGACGAGAAATTAATTTAATGATTTTTATCCATATAAATGTAAATTTACAAAAAATGAAATAGCCTATTTTACATAAAAAATCAAACTAAATAACAATAAAGAAATTGCGCCGCGGCAATAAAACAAAAAAGTGTAATTAAAATAAGAATACTTAAACTTACAAAAAACAAGTTAAATAAAAAACAAAATTGTGAACCATAATGACGATAATCAATACCAGGATATAGAACTTAAATGTCATCAAGTCACGCGAACTAAACCCACTCATTGTGAGTGCAATTATTCGCGAATTTCTCTATTTTTCACAAAGCACCAATAATATGCATAATGAGAAATCCCGGAGCAATCGGTCAAATAGAGGTATTATTATTAAACCAGCAACATGATTGGCATGCATTAATTTCACAACCTTTTCATCAAATTCCGCATTTGATATAAAATCGATTTTTTGCAACTTTGTAAATTACTAATCCTAATAATCCGCAGTATAAAATGCAGTGAAATTTAGGTTTATTTGTTCCAGTATACGATTTTTTTTATCGTGCTACATATTCAAATTTACCTCCTACCCAACACCGTGTCCAGCTGGGTTGGACCAGGAAATCGGTTGGTAATTAAAACCATTCGATTCAATCACTATCCCGTAATGAAATTATAAATCAAATCCACACATACAGCGAACGTGCAGTGAGATAACGGTCACGACGCATTTCCCGATTTTCCCGGGATCGATTTACACATTCTGCTTTTTGTATGGCCCGCACTCGTCCGAGGTGAGGCTCCGCCACGGTTTCCCGTCCTGTCGCCACTGTCACACCGTCATTTCCGCGGTTTGTTCGGCGTGGTCGTGATGGTCGATTGATTTTTGTGATTTTTTTTTTCCGCAACAGTGCTTCCGATCATTGAATTCGCGGGAAAGTGCAAAGGTGGGGCAGAAAAAAAACCCAGCATGGTGCTAATGGAAGGACAATTAAGAGTGAATAAAACACGGAATCGGTAGAGGAAAAGGGAACAGATATCCAAAATTCCAGCAAGCGATAGAAAAAGAAGCGTTTTTCCTGCCGTGTAGGATGTTGCCTGGAAGGTATGTTGATTAAATTATTCGATTCAATTATTACTATCAATGACTGTGGAGGAGATTACAATAAGCTGATTTTTTTTCGAGAAATTTCCAAGAAAATCATTCGAAATACCACAAACGATTTGTGATGTTAAACAATTTAAACGATTAAATCGTCAATACGAAAAGGATTCTATTCTAACGAATTTCATTCCTGATAGACGAAATGATACAGTGTAAACAAATCCGGCATCCGAAAAACAAGTCTTAGTTCAAATCTACAAACAGTTCTGCGGAAAATGACTTTCAAGGGAGTGTTTTTAACAAATATGAAAACAATGCAACCAAACAATTTATCTCTGCTGCATAAAGAAATATGTTTATTCCGTCGATAACAATAATAAAATATAATATTCGAATTATTCCCGCGACACTCGTAATATGCGGTGCTGGGAAAAAGGAATGAAAAACAAAAAACGGTTTAATTTTTTTAAATTCATGTCACCTTTTCCGTAAGCCAATCAGGATGGTGACGGTGACGTACGCACCCGAAGCAATTTGCATCCTGCACGGTTTATGCGTTGCCACTTGCTTGCCACTACCACCGACGGCGGGGCTTTTAATTGAGTGTTACCTCCCGCGATAAGTGTATTTTTTTGTTTCGTTTTTTTGTGTTTCCCCTCTCGTCCTGAATGTTTCCCTTCTCGACATGATTTATCCACCCGTGTCCTTCGCGATGAGTAATGATTGAATTGTTTTCATTTGTCCCGGGCTGCGCGCATGGGAGTTTGGAGCAATAAAATGTGTATCGCATATCCGCTCATGGAAGCACAGGCCAATGTGCCGATAAATTACGAAACATTGCGCAGGCTATCCCCTCCCTCCGCTCTGGGATACGGCCGGTAGTCACTGCATTTTCGCTAATTATTTCATTTCATTAAATTTGCTGCTACCGCACGCTGTTTCTGTATCGTAGCTGATCGGTTCTCAGCTATGTTTGATCCATTTTGATCCACGCATTTAAGCGCCGCTCGAAGGCATCCAGGTTTGCATTTTTTTTTAATGCGTGCCGCGGTTTGGTTCGCATAGAATGCCTCAATCAGTAGCCGATTTTTATATCCCACCGGTGAGGTGCACCGATGCAACAATAACACGTGCAGCAGCAATAATTGAAGTGAGCTCACATTAAAATGCACCTTTTTTTATCATTCCATGTCCCATCCAATTTCAGCACATCCTTTTTATGGTATATTTTTTCGTGAGTATGAATGTATGTGGTGGCAGTGAAATTAAAATTCATAAAACATTTCACCGCCGGCATGGGAACGCGGACCGGTACAAAAATCAACACCCGCTTCGGATGACAAACTGCAGAGTTCACCTAGCACGAGGTGCACAGTTGTGTGCGTGTGTGTCCGGCGTGATTAACCTCCTGTGAGACAACCGACTGGGAACTACGAGCCGGTACGAAAACCGGTGCAGTAACGGAGAGACATAAAAATTTCACCGCTTTGCTGGCGCCTCTTTCCATATTCTGCATACATTTTCCCATGTGCTGCGAACGAAAACTCACGTTAATACATTTCACAGGCGAGCGGGAAAAGACACGCGAAACGATACAGAATCGCGATGAAATGTTTTCTTTTTTGCAAATTTAAATCAATTCATATTTTAACACATGCCATGCATGCTCGATTTTGTGTGCAAACACACGTGCTGTTTGCACGGAGGAAAATTTTACTATTTGATTGGACGGAGCGGTTGTTTTTTGCTGTCGAATATTATTCACATTGCAATAATGAATAACTAATATTTTTAAACATATCAAAATATATCGGTTTTTTCCCTTATGTATCAAAAACTTAAGCTGAATCGAATCGAATCAATGAATCGAATATAAAAAGGAACAAACATAGGACATACAAAATAGTAAATGAGTGATAATAAAAAAGGTAAAGCAATACCAAAACTGCACGGAAGGAAACTACAATGTAAATGCTGAAATCTCGGAAAAAATCTAAAATGAACAGAATGTTTAAAACATTCCAAGAAAAAATACCCATTCAAATTAAAATCCAACTCATTCTGATCATTATCTGTCACATTTGTGGCCATAAAAGAATCAGTAGCCCTTCATTAAAAGCTCTAACGTCGCTCAATAACACTCATCGTTAGGCATCATTCACACATTAGGAGGAAATTTCGGGTGAAAAATAATTACTGTACCTACATCTTTTCACACCTACCTACATAAAACTCAAGCGGGGAGAAAATTTAAAAGAAATTGTCATTCTTGAGCGAGTTTTTCTTTTTAATGCTCCTCTTCACTTACAGCAGCAGGCGTATGGTAATGCGCAAACGAAGCCGTCAGTTTCACTTTGTCAACATATACACACCAGGGTAGCCGCAATCCTCCAACGCCTCTATGCTCCAGCACGTTCGGAACTATTACACTACGCAGGGCTGAGCAAAGAAAAATAGCTAAGCACGAAGAATCCAAACAAATGAAAAACCCACCCGAGGTTGAAGATCACAACATCGCCTGGCTTTTCCTCCCCGCGCAGAAACCTGGCCCGCCACAAAGGAAAAACAAAATGCCAAAAACTAACTCACTTAATTCCGAACATCAACAAACAACAAAAATGCATTCCTCTTCATTTTGGATGCTCCCGTTGCTCCCGTTGCTCGTGGACTTTGCTGCCGACACTTTTCTTAGGCAAACCGATGTGAAAAGCCCTCAAGCCTCCAAAAGAATCGTTGACTTGGAAGCGACGGAACGTTCAACACACCGCAAACACGGGTTTCGGGTGGGGTACGCGCCGCAGGCGAAAACAAAGCCGACGAAAGCGGCCACCACCAACTGTCCCCGTTGGTTCCGTTTGGTTTTCAAATGCGATGACATAAATCAGTCAGTGTTTTACGCACGCTCCCTCCACATTCCACATCTACTTCAGAGTGCCCCGGGAATGCAGATGCGAGATGACGGGCAGACACCGCTTCCAGCAGTCATTGGCCTCTCACGACGGCGAATTGAAATTAATCGCACCCGGCGATGTAAGTAATTGTGTAAGTGCCCGTCGTCATGATGGCGGTTTCGTGGCATTTGTGAAATGTCTCGAAATTAGGAAGCGGCTGGAAATGGTTGGATGGGTATGGAGGAGAGAAAGGAAGGGGTGGTAAGGGGGGAACGATGTGTATGATCGGCCGTAGAGGGTCCACCGGGGTCTTGCCAAGACGTGCGTTAATTAACGAGTTTATCACCATCTTGAAGATGCTCAGAGATATTTTTACTTATTATCCATTGAAGGCAGCATTAGAAGTTAGA
>JXXA01008733.1:0-21962 GCA_000956255.1 Anopheles punctulatus | reverse complement strand
AAGAGGTGTGCGAGAGAATTGTGTCAGGTTACTTTCATTTCCCAGCGCGCAGATCGCTTGTATCGGTAGAAGGTCGAACAGAAATGGTTGCAGATGGGAAATGAGCAATTTGATTTTATGGCGAAAACAGTTATTGTCAGGACGAGCAGCTATGGTCGTCCTCAGTATTCGTGCCTGAGTAGGCTGTTATTGCGTCATAAAAAGGGCGTATTTTTTTTAACACGACTATACCATATCCGCACGGACAATATTTGCTGCAAAATTTAATGTTTGAGCTATATTAACCTAGCTTTATTGTTTTTTTAAATAAGATCTACAGCATCAATCTAAAGATACAAATAAATGTCATAACTCGATTCTAATACATGAAGCCTACAGTTAAAAAACCAAGTCATTTGAAGTCTGCTAATGTTTGTTTTTTGTTGCATAGAAATTAAAGTTGCTACTTTTTTATCTGGTTATTTTTTAGGTTGCTACTAAACAATCACACAATAACAACTTACGCATCGTATTACAATATTGTATTATATTTTATAAATTTTTTTTCTCGTATTTGTATGTCTCAAGCAGCTTCTATTTCGTAAATCTCCTAGCCCCGGGAGAATTTGTGAAATCAGACTAACTTTTCTCTTTTGGGCTTTAAGCTTCTCGATTTAAATTCGCTGTGAATTAACTTGAATTAACAAAAAATAGAATGTTAAATTGATGTTAGGATCTAATTTTATGGACATGTATGGTTGTTGGACGGGTTACCTTATTGCAAACCATCACTAGTTTCTAAACATTCAGGACAAATTTGCTTTTTTTTACCTATCATCCTGCCAATAAACGATTGTCATCTAGCGAAAAAGGTTGTGTGTTTGATTGATAAAAACAGTGTTAAGTTCTATTGAAAAGAAAACCCTAAAAAAGCTAGGGGATATTGAGATGTGGATTTTTAAGTTTTTTTTTCAAATTTGAAGATCTATACAATGTTTCTCCTTTAAGGTAATTACAGTTTGTTCACGCCGTTCCGTTGCGCCATGGATTTCTGTAAAATGCTACTACAAATTTTACGATAGAAATGATAGAAAAAATAGAAAAAAACTGGCAAAGAAGTCCTACCACGCGCTCTGTGCGATTGTGCTAAATGATGATTATGCTCATATTGCCAGAGAATTTTCCTCAATATCCATGTTTACACTGATGTAAAGCATCCTTACACTTCACACACACACACTTGTTGCATCAATTAGCCATGAATCGTTGCTTAGTTTTCGCCCGTCGAAGGCAGCTGCATCGAGCTTTACGATCATCGTTAGATAACCGTCGTAATGGACAATGTCGTCTTGCGCCATGTGCAGTCGCGTAAAAACCCCACAAATGCCTACTCACCGTATCCGCTGGCCGTACCGTACCATCCGAGATCTGTTAATCTGCGATCTGACCGGTATATCGATGGTTTTGCTATTCCTCCAGCTCCCCCGGGCGACGGGGAGTGTCGTGTGTGCGCCTCGCGATTCTGAATTACCTTAAGCACGAAGAAGCAGAAGAGAAAAAAACAACGGCTTTCACCAGCTAGCTAGCATAACAAAATACGGAAATGCACTCGGCCGTCTGCACGGCACTAGGAACCTCCCCTCCCCCCGGGGGCTGAAGCTTAGCCACTGTGTCGCAGGCTTATGGCTGCCGAACAGGCTTCCGCCACTTTCGTCGTGGACGGTGCCAATACGATCCTGCGGCCAGTGAAGTCAACGCAACGGTGCCAGTGGTAGGGATGGCAAAGAGTGTAACGTCCACCGTGGGTTGCATTTTATAAATTCCACCGTGCAACCGATTTCCGGCCACAGTTACACCCGGTGGATGGCCAGTGAAAGTGATTGCTAGTGCTTGCAAAGTGGTGTTTCTCTTGCAGTGGTGCAGTATAGTCGCAGTCTAGTGTCACGATGGATCTGGAGTACCGTCCGCTCGGGGATGATCTGCGCGAACGGCTCGATACGTTCTTCGGGCGACGGGACCATTTCATCGAGGTAAATCCGGGCCGTGTCGTTATGCCCAAGGCGTTTGCCGACATCGGTGACTCGATCCGTGCCCTACCGATCCGCTCGGACGATGTGTGGCTGATGTCGTTCCCGAGGGCCGGATCTACCTGGGCGCAGGAGATGGTGTGGCTGTTGGGCAACAATCTCAACTACGAGGCCGCCCGTAGCCAGCTGCAACAAGTTCGGACACCGCTGCTCGAACTTTCGGCCATTTTTTCCGACGATCGCAGTGTGGAAGAAACCGTGACGTAAGTTGACGAGCGTAAGTGGAAGAGTGTAAGGAAAAATTACCTACAGTGAGTAATCCGATCTCTACTGTCCGGTGGCACTTGGTAGGCGTCATGAAAAAATCGATTCCGTGCGGTGTGTCCATCAGATGGAGGGTCGACGCTTCATCAAGTCACACCTGCCGTGGCAGTTTCATCCCCGCGAGATGGACAGCGTCCGACCAAAGATCATCTACGTCGTGCGAAATCCCAAAGACCTGTGCGTTTCGTATTACTACTACTGCCAGCTGATCCATCGGTCGGAGGGAACGTTTGCGGAGCTGTGTGACATCTTTCTGGCCGATCAGGCGCCGATCGGACCGATGTGGGCCCACGCATTGGCGTTCTGGAAGCGTCGGCATCAGGACAATGTGCTGTTCCTGAGGTACGAGGACATGAAGCGCAACCTGCCGGACGTGATACGTCGATGTGCGCAATTTTTGGACTTCGGGCGTGAGCTGACCGAGGATGAGGTGCAACGGATGTGCGAGCACCTACAGTTTGAGCGCATGCAGCGCAATCCGGCCGTCAACCTAGAGCCCCTGATGAAGGACTCGTCGATCATGCAGAACGATGCTGAGGTGCGGTTCATTCGCAAAGGCGAAATTGGCGACTGGAAAAACCACATGGACGCAGCAATGTCCGCGAGGTTCGATGCCTGGATAAAGCGACATTTCGATGGTTCCGGGCTGGAGTTTGAGTGTGAATGAAATAAATGAATGATACCCTTTGCCTAAGCGTAACCATAGCAGGATACTACTGTTGGGGCAGCATTTGCATTTACGAAGCAAATTATCCGTTATTAGCAGCAACAATCGGTGCGTTTACTCCTAGTCGTGTGCAATGTTTTCCTCGCACACTAGTTCAACAGCTATTTTCCGTTAGTTACCCGCTGCGGCACACACCGTTACATCCTTCCATTAGGCCTAGCTACGGTTTGTCGCTTACGCAACTCGCATGATCGCATCATGTTGCCGATTTCCTTTTCCTGCCTGAGCGGACAACTCTTCCTACAGCTACGCATACCCTTTTCCCGTCTTCGATGCAAATTCACACCAACATCCTCCAGTCCCCGAGTCCGGTAGAAGCTGCAAAGAAAACTCGCCAGCTGATGATTAGATCAACTAACGAACCGGACCAAACCAAACCACAACCCCCTTTTACCGCTCCCCCTTCAGCCAGGATGGGGCAGACGATTGCTAACCGGTTCCCTGTGGCTGCGGCCCATGCGGCGGACAAATCACTCGTAAACACCGTTACGGCCGCGTTTAGCTATGCGCTGCTAGCCTGCTGAAATCGTGTGTACACTACTAATAAGTGTAACGGTAACAGTTTATCTCCTATGGCTCGATATAATTGTTTGATCTAAATTCTCGAACGACGAGGATCGCATGGGACACATCAACACTTTAATACGTGAACTGCGCTGCATCATACATCTACATTGAATTGAATGGCTCATAAGGTGTGGGGTGTTTTAGGATGGCTGCAGGAAAAACACACTATTTGGGAATGATTTAAAACAAACCAAATTTAGAATTGAGTTGTGAAAGAATAACGATTTGTGAAATTTAAAAATGTAATGAATCAAATTCATCCTTAAACTAAAACCAATAATAATAATAATTGCACAGAAAGATATGAAGTTACAGCAAACATATATTGAAAGAGTTGTTTGGAATTCATATTACTACAGTATTTTTTAACGAAAATGAATGGAAAAAATATTTCACAAGAGTGGATGCACAATTTATATCGACGTGACAGGTTTTTTCCATCTAAATTTTGCTAGTTTAGTAAGAATTTGACACTAGTTTTATTTATAAAATCAGCAAAAAGCACTGTAAGTTTCAATGTAAGTTAAAAGTCAAACTATTGAAAAACTCACATTTTAATTGCAAAATTCTGTTCCATGTTTAGTTTTCCTCTGGTTTACAATCCCTGCCTAACTATTTTAAGCGTTTATAGCGTCATCTAGTGTGAGAAGTACGAAGCAAAATGTCAACCATCCGTAGCACTGTCAAAACAAATCAGGATAAATAAAAAAAAGTAAAAAAAGTTTCATTTTCGCTTCGTCGAAGGTTTAATTTTCGTTTTCTGTGTTTACTTCCACCGAGGGTGGCAGATTCCCTAAGAGTTTTACTGCCATTTTTGCTGGCCGTTTTTGTCACTGTGTTTTCTGCCTCCCTAGAATTTCCGTTTTTCATCGCGCATCGACAGAGGTGTGTTAATAAGCGACGACATTGCTCAACCAACGAGCTGCGCTAGGCCAATGGGAAAACTTACGACGAATTCGTCGCACTCAGCAACGTCGTCGTCGTCGTCGTCATCATCGTCCTCGAAGCAGGTGAACCAGCACCGAACTTTGGAGCAGATCGGAACGGATTTGCTGCAAGAATGCAAAACATGCACGGAAAATTCACGCCTGTCCAAGGGGCTACGGGAGCGGTTGGAGCGACTGCCGAGAAAAATGCGCAAGGAGGTGGTAAAACGGACGAACGACGGTTGCTCCCCGCTCTTCATCGCGTGTCGCCGTGGTAACGTGGATATTACCGAGTATTTGATCACAGTGTGCGAGGCGGATAGTGAGCAGAAGGGGTTGTACGAGGTGCCGGAAGATCGTTCCGTGCACTGCGTTACCCCTCTCTGGTGTGCCTGCGTTTCCGGTAAGCTTCCAGTCGTAAAATGTCTCGTCCGTCTTGGCTCGAACATCAACGCCCTCTCGGACACGGGATCCACCCCGCTACGTAGCGCTTGCTTCATGACCCACATTGACATTGGTATGTTTTTAAGGTCCTATACATCGCATCTTCAAGGTTACTATCTATCTTTCAATCGGTTATCATTCTTTTGTAGTTCAATTCTTGGTCGAGCACGGTGCGGATATAAAGAAACCCAACTACAACGGTGGCACCTGCCTGATTAACTCCGTTCAGTCTGTTACACTGTGCACGTTCTTGATCAGCAAGGGAGCGGATGTGAATGCGCGTGATATACAGAACAAAACGGCTCTACATTACGCCATCCAGGAGCATCGGCTGGAGACGGCTCAACTGTTGCTGGAACATGGTGCCGACCCGTTCGCCAAATCGCACTACGGCGATGACGCGCTGCAAACTGCCTGCCTCAAGGGGGCCTATCACATATTCGATTACTTGAAAAAGCACATCAACTATTCCGCCGAACGGTTGGCCGACGCACATGAACTGTTCGGTTCAACGCTCATCGACGACCTGAACGTGACACGCGGTGCCGTGCTGCACTGGCGTTTGGCGCACCAGATCCGCTTACGGGGAGCCGAGTATATCGCCAAGAAACCCAGCATCGAGCCGCGGGCGGCCTATGGGTATGCGACTGAGTTTACCACCATCCCGGAGCTGGACAACATCGCTGCCGACATGGACGCGATGCGTGTGCAGAGTTTGCTGATATACGAGCGCATTCTCGGTATCGGCCACCGAGACACACTGTTTCGGTTAATGTTTCGTGGTGCATCATACGCGGATGCACATCGTTTTCAGCGCTGCATCGATCTGTGGCTGCTTGCGCTGCAGGTGCGTGTACAGAAATACTCCATTCTATACTCCGACACTTGCCTCACGGCGCAAGCGCTCGTACGGCTGATGCTCGATCTGATCGATGGATACGATGAAATGATGCCCGTCGAGCTGTACGAAGGCAGTGTACCCCGGTTCGCGGACGTGTATGCCGTGTTCAGCATCCTCACGGCCAACATAGCCGTCGCACGACAGCTCATCAGCATCCGGCCGGTGCATCGGAAGCAGCAGGAAAACTTCGATCGCGTCATGAAATGCCTCACGCATCTTATGTACCTGATGCTTGCCACCGCCAAAACGGACGAGGACCGGGCGGCTATTTACAAATCGGTGCACACGCTCGTACACAGCAAGGTCCGCAGTGCCATCACGAACGATACACTGCTACATCTGTCCGTGTCCCGGCTAAATGTGATCAAGAGTGGCTACTTCAGTGACGACATCAACTCTCTGCGGATTGTGTTCCCCAGTCTGAACGTGGCGAAGCTACTGCTCGACTGTGGCGCCGACGTAAACGCGAAAAATGAATCCAAATCCACGCCTCTGTTGGTCGCTGCAATGCCTTACAACTACGATCGGGATGTAAGTATGACGATGCAGTATGCTGTCCGATGTGAGTTCTCATTGCAATGTGTGGACACGGGTTTGCAGGTCATCTACACGCTACTCGAGTACGGTGCGCACCTGGACGAGCCAAATCAGCACGACGATCGCCCGTTGAACCTGATACGAAACAATCCCATCAACGACATCCCGACGGTAAACTATCTTCCACTGAAGTGTCTCTGCTCGACGGTGATCGTACGATTTGGCATACCATACCGCAACCAGATACCAAGAACACTCGAGGAATTTGTCAAACGGCATGAACCGTAAAGCCGCAAATACTGTAGCTTCACCAGAATCATCGTCCAGGAGTAAGTATCATACGGGAGATTGTTGTCCCAAAATGATAACAGAATCGACCGCAGAATCGAAGAAGTGTACGAATGAGGAAAGATAAATTTTTCGTTGAGTTTCTTTTTATATGATTTGTATTGTCGTGTTTGTGTTAATTTTTGTTTTTAATATAGTGAGTGTAGCTGTTTTTTCTTATGATTGATGTTTTGGACATCATTCAAATCTGGTCGTTCAAGGCTCACAAGAGGATACATTTTTTCTACTTTACCTTTTGTTTTGAGTGTTTCATTCTCACCAGAGTGTATAACAAGGTATGGTTATCCAAAGAATCATATCTACTTATCGATTGATCTAATCTACTTTTTTACACATCTTTTCTCTATTTTCGTATTATCATCCCAATCCGTTTGATAAAGATCAATAGAAAGTGTGAAGTTTTCTACTTTTTTGGTCTCTCGAGAACGATTAGGGTATTTGCAACATAAAGCCAATTTTGTTTTTTATAAAATCTGAGTATTCAGCAAGCATTTGAACAATAGATCGTAAAAATCTGCAGAAACTGTTCTGTTTTCCATTTGGTTTGAATCTTTCAAACTTTAAACGTCCTTTAATGTTTTAGTTCTCATGCACTTTTTCTCGATTCAATGCGGTCGATACAACTCCAGGATATGTTCGATAAAATGTGTTCTACTTATAGTGGCTATAAAATTGTGTGAGCTAACACATGCACCGATATACGGCCGGTACATGTGGCGCTCGTTTTAGGTTCTGCTTTGTTCCAAATCTGTGATTTCCACAAACAACAAGTGGTAGGAATTCAATTTAGAATATCCTGCAGCTTCATCTGCGAGGCTACGATTCTACGATTGCACGCCGTGCGAAAGGTATCCGTCAATTTTCTCTAGCAATAACTTGACCCCTTTTTTTTAGTTTTAACGTTATATAACGAAAAAGTAATCATATGTACACTATACTATAAACACAAACATATTTGCATATTTCATTTGCAAACAAAAAAGAAAAACATGATAGATAAAAACTCGTTGGCTCGTGGGCCTGTGGTTTAGTCAAGAAATAAAGAAATTGCTTCCGCCGTAACTGTAACCAGCTTTAGAGACTCACGAGCATTCGAAAAAGAAAACTCATACACACACACTCACAAATGGATGGTTAGAAAGGAAATATCCCATACAAACGAATAATCTTTCAAAAAGATGACTGTACGCGGCTAGTTATTACCGACTAAAAGCAAGATATAACTAAATGTATCTCGCAGTATCTAGCACCAATTAGTAGCGAAACTTGCTGTAACATTATAACAACCCGGCGTTGAGGTCTTAGATGGGATTTATATTTTTAATTTTATTTCACCTTAAGGGCACCACGAAGAATATATATATATATTTATTTACAAGCAACAAAGCAGCACACGGATACACTTTCTTTGCAAAACAACGAGCCTACGTGCAGGAAAGCAAACAGTAATAGGAAACAAGTAAACAAGGTTGTAACTGCTATAAAATTGCACCACTGTTGTGTGTAAAAATTATGATGAATTTCATTACGGAACTGAAACTGTAGTACATAAAAGTTTGCTCCTCCATCAGTACGTCAATTTGCTACCGTGACTTACGATAAGAACAAGATCAGAAGTGTGTTTAGTGCTGTAGCTCGCAGATCCCACAAACCGGCAAAATACTCCCTCTTCGTGACTGTTTTTAGGGCTTTTTTTTCATACATACCCACCTGCATTGTACGCCACTCTCAAAATTAAACCGTAAAGAAACCTAGCACCTAGCAGATGTTGATCATTCTATCGGAAATGTTACGTTACACGACGCGGCCCAAATACACGAAGTTCTAATACAATTCTAATACAGGAGGTAAATAATCGTCCGATGTAACAAATTGTACAACGCGATTGAAATTAACACAGCCATTCACAGTCTTCAAAATGAATTATTTATCATCTTCTGTTAAACTGTTTGATGCCGCCAGTTCCATTGCGTTGTAGCAAAGTGTGGAAATATGATTTCGTATGCACCTAACAAAAGTATAACACAATGCTTTCGTGTTGAAAAGCCTATATCTGTACTCGTGTTAGCGAACTAGCAATAGTAACGATGCACGATGCGATACATAAACAAGTGATTGTGATTATTAACCGCAAAACAACAGCAAGCATAAGTTAAAAGACATATATGACCTATGTATAGCGGTTCGTGCTGGGGAGTTTCTTCAAACACGATCTGCAAATAAATGTACGAGTTCGAATATTTAGAGAGATGAAGTAACTAACAAACATAATACAATAAATAAAGGTAGCCTGAATTATTGTGAGTGTTGAACACTGCATAAACTGCGGAGAACGATTTCTTTACGGTGCGTTAAAAAACCAAATATTATCCAAAATATTGCTCCATATCGTTCTGTTAGCATAATGTCTTAAACCTGAGACTGCTCCATGCGCTCTTCGTGTTTGCAAAATTGGACATCCCTTGGGTGTGCAATGTCACATTCTTCAATGCATGCTCAACATCGAACGACCTTGATCGTGGTTGCTTGTTCGTTCCACACCCGCGGTACTAAAACTATCCCCGGTTTTCATCTTCCCTCTAGGCGATCGTGAGCCTACCAATCAATGCACTGCACTTGCAGATGCAGCTTCACCTTTTCAGAGTGCGTAGCAGGCGGTGAACAGAGACAATATCTGACAGCAGCGTCCACGCGTTGTTTAGTTTGCGTGTATGTGTGCCTGCTAGCGCGCACAGCAGTGTGAGTGCTTCTATTTATTTGCGAAAGTAACCGGACCGATCATCGTCCACCGCTCGCTCGGACTGTGTGTGCAACTGTTCGGGCGGGTCTCGGTTTCTTTTCCCTCAGTGCGTGCGTATCGGGCCGTGCTCTGCTCGGGCTTGCCGTCGTATCGGTTGGTAGTCGTGTCAGTCCGCTCCTAAGATGGTCGACGATTGTTGCTGCTGCTGGGATAGTGTGTGAAAGGCGGTAACAGAAAGTGCGCACGGGGCGGCTGCTACTGCTACGTGTACGTCGTCGCCGTCCTACGACAAAATCAAGCGATGCTGTGAATCAACGAGCGTTGTTGCCTAAGAAGTACGATATTTCTATCCCGGTGAGCGGAAACGCGAATTTTACATTGTGCGAAAGGAAGCATGAGCAGAAACTACCAGCAAGTGTCGAACGGTGCGAATTTTTATCCAAATCTCACCGCACTTTCCATACGCGACGTCAAACCGGGGCACGAGTGAAAGCAAACACTGGAAGGGTTTGTGCAGCAGCGGAAGCAGCAGACGCAGCTCGCTGTGTGAACTGTGGTGGTCTCCAAACTTATCACACCAACTGGCCAAGCTTCAACGTGACGCTCGGTCACACTGGTCGCACAGCAGGCTTCTCAGTAGACTTTGTGTTTTTTTTCTGTGGCTGTGAAGAATCCGAATCCCAAGAAACCGCAGACACCATGAAAGGAATGCGCTTTTTGTACGGCTCCGCCGTCCGATGGCATGGGTCGGCGAATGCCTTCGTCAGGATTCTGGCCCGGGTGCTGCTGATTGCTGCGATCGTACACAATGCTGGTAAGTAGCAACGTCCGAGCCGAGCAACCGGATCGCAGTAGGCGTACTTACGAAAGACTTCTATTTGGGAACGGCAAGCGACGAACCGTGAAAGAGGGCAAAGCGGAAAACGAAACAAACCCCACCGCGAACGAAGCAGGGAGTGTGCGGACCCGAAACATTCTTGTCTGCACATACGTACGTACGTACGTACATTGCGGAAATATATTCACGCACCGTGCGCA
This sequence comes from Anopheles punctulatus, assembly GCA_000956255.1. Classification (NCBI taxonomy): domain Eukaryota; kingdom Metazoa; phylum Arthropoda; class Insecta; order Diptera; family Culicidae; genus Anopheles; species Anopheles punctulatus. Next base: position 11,404 of record JXXA01008733.1, on the reverse strand, counting down.
ACCTTGAGTTACGCTGGCATTAGTGGTTCGACGGTGGCCCGCCCCGGAAGTGCAAAAGGCGACTACTTTTAATGCCGTGCGTTTGGAAGGGATGCGTGTGAGTGGAGTGCAGAAGAAATGTGAAACAATTCCGCAATATTGTCGGGGCTGTGTTAGTCACGTTTGAGTTGAAAAAAGGAGTTAATCATCACCATGGATGACGGGATGGTTTTTTTTTCAACCGTTTGAAGGATTCACGAAAAACTTTTTTTATTATTCACATTTTTTTCGTGATGAGTTATTACATACTAATAAAAAAAAACAATTTAATTAAATAAAAAGTAAGAAAATACAGTTTTAAAAATTTCAAAATCAATAACGAAAAGTATATTTGCGAATCGTAAACAGAAATATTCCGATAAGCGGTTACTGTTGAAATTGAAAGTGATTTTTGTTCTTTCGGTCAACTGATCTACTCGCTTGGATGATTGTCGATGAAAGATAATTGGCCATGAATTTCCGCTGGTATATGAATTATACATTCGTAGCATTTTCAACTATTTTTGCACAAGAGTTCTGATTTTACGGGCATTAAGTCTATTCAAAGCTTCTTTTATGTTTTCGTGGTCAACTACATTAAATAGAAGATTTGGATTACAATCCGTTATGAATGAAACATCGTCGACATTCGTATCACACAACATCCAACTTACATGACTAATCGTCTTGTCGTCTCCTTAAAATAGCCACCCAAAAGCCGGAAGACGGTCCGTACCGGGGGAAGTACATTGGGAAATTCAACTCCTACCACCATCAAGCATCGGGCGACGTGTACGCCGTGGATGAATACACGTTCCTGCTGACGGGTTTCAATTACGATGGCAACGGTATCGACACCTTCTTCTGGTCCGGTGCCAGCAACCGGCCCGGACCGCAGGGATTCATCGTGCCGGACGAGTACGGAAAGTAAGTAGCAACGGTTTGGCAGCCCTTACTCGGCCCGACCCCCTACCCTAGTCGCTAGTCTAACGCGCTGCCTCGCCAATTTCAGGACGAACATCTTGGAGCGGTACTTTAACAAAGATTTCACGTTGCGCCTGCCGGACAACAAGAAGATCACCGAGGTGAAGTGGCTCGCCGTGTACGATCTCAACTCGCAGAACAACTTCGCCGACGTGTACATTCCGGAGGACTTTGAACCGCCCGTGGCGCAGAAGGCGGGCAGTTTGACGGCGATCGCCGGCGGTCCGGTCGTATCAAGCGACACGATCGACATCCTCGACTCGAAAACCATCCGCATCACCGACTTCAGCTACGATGGAAAGGCGGGCGGCCAGGCGGCGGTCCACTTTTGGGTCGGCGTCGGCCCATCGCCCTCGTCCAAGGGTAGCAAGGTGCCGGACGAGATGGGCTATCTGGATCCGATCCGTGCGTACGACCGTGAGACGATCACGCTCGAGCTGCCCGGCGACATGACCATCTTCGACATCGACTGGTTCAGCGTGTACGACGTGGAAGCGCGCCGCGATTACGGTTCCATACTGATCTCGGACGATCTGAACGTGCCGCCGTCGCTGGTGCGCGTCACACCGCACACCGAGTCGCTGCCGAACTGCCGCCAGCTGCACAAGGACTACCGTGTGTCGTGGGAAGTATTCGGGCCCCAGATTACGATCCAGCTGGCGGGTAACGTGCAGCAGGACGAGTACATGTCGTTCGGACTGTCCGGGTCGGAGCAGCGCAGCCAGATGCTCGGTGCGGACGTGGCCGTTGCCTTCATCGATGGGCACCGTGGGTATGCGGTGGACTACAACATCACCTCGCTCGCGCCCTGCGTCCAGGTGCTCGGCCAAAACAAGGGCGTGTGCCGGGACGATGTCGTGGGTGGCCTGGACAGCTATCAGCTGCATACGTTCAGCCGGGAGAACGACATCAACACGATCACCTATCGCCGGTTGCTCATCTCGTCCGACGCGGGCGACAAGGAGTTTTTGCTCGATCGTCCGATGTACGTGGTGTGGGCGATGGGCCGTCTCGATTCGAACAACGAGCCCACCTACCACGACGTGTACCCGAAGCGGAACGTGCAGATTAACTTCAACACTACCGAGCCGGTAAACGATTGCTTCAGTTTCACCAGCCGCGAGGCAAACCTGAAGGACGTCTGGGAGCGGCAACAGATCTTCGACCGCTCCGTGCGTTCGTTTACGGCCACACTCGGGCCGGCCGGCGGTAAGCGGGGCTACCAGGGCATCACCGGGCACGTCTCGAACGGGCTCGCCTGGTACATCAACGGGTTCCTGGTGCCGGAGCTGTGGCTGCGGCGTGGGCTCACCTATTCGTTCCGGGTGCGTGGCGGCAACAATCCGCACTCGCCCGAGTTCTACCATCCGCTCGTCATTACGGACGAACCGCACGGTGGGTTCGATCGGTTGTCCGACGCGCGCCAGAGCGAAATTCGCGTCCTTGCGGGCGTGGAGTTCACGCGGCGCGGTCGACCCAAACCGACGGCCGCCGGACCGCTCTGCCTGGCCCGCCATCCCGACGGACAGGACCGACGGTTGGACGATAACTTTGCCACGTTCAAAAAGTTCAACCGCACGCTCAAGTGGACGTGCGATTCGGGCGATCCGGCAATTTTGGAGATCACACCGAACACCAGCTGGCCGGATGTCGTCTACTACAACAGCTTCACGCACGCGAACATGGGCTGGAAGATACACATCGTCGATAGCTACAGCCAGTCCGCACGTAGTCACGGTGAAGCGACCGCCAGCGTCCGAAGTTGTTCGCACACGCTTCGAATATTTCTCATTACGGGTAGCCTCGTCGTGTGGGCATGGGGTGGGTTATGGAAGTAAATAAAATTAACAAAAAAAAAAAACAAACAAAACCAACACCAGCTCTTTAATCTCTCGCTATCGTTCCAAAAGCGCGCACACGCGATAGTCCCCCGTCCGGTGCTATCGTGATCCGGATGCGCGTAGCCGGCTTCGTCTGCGGCAGCAGGTCTTCGCCTTTGTGGAACTCATGCAGCCGATGGGGTCCGAGTTTTTTGCGCTCCATCAGTGGCACCCAGCGGTCGGTGCCATCCGTCGGTCCACCGTAATCGACGCGCACGTTATCGGGAAAGTTCCCTTTGAAGTGGTGCGTATCGATGCACACCCGCTCGATCCAGCACCCATCGGTGGTGCCCAGTTGAAAGGTGGCCCACTCGCATCCGGGCACCTGCAGTATGCCCCCAGCGTCCACCTGCAGTATGGGCGGTCGGTCAAGGCGACGGGCCGTCTCCCAACCGTCGCCCATGTTGGCCCCCTCGCTGGGTTTGATCAGATTCCGCGGGTGGCCGTAGTGTGCGTTCGAAAATCCCGTACACCGACCACCGTTCAGCATAGCAATCGCATCGATCGGAACCTTCGCGCCAAGGCACGCGGTCCAATCCAATCGCACCGTACCGTGCACACGCAAGCGCGCTATCCCTCCGTCGGGGAACATGTTCACCCGCAGATGGCTGACGACGAGCGCTTGCTTGCCTTTCGGCACGGTAAAGTACTGGCGGCGTGTTTGTTCGTAGCCGGGGTTCAACTCCACGCGCGGTAGTAAAACATCCCACTGATCCGTCCCTATCAACTCCACCATGCCGATTTCCTCCGCCGTGCGTCCCGTACCCATCATGCCGGCCGCATCCGCATCCGGACCGGGCTTGCGTGGAATGGACGACTGCAACATCTGCTTGATCGTCGCGTCCAACGTGCCACCCTGGATGGAGACACGGGGCGAATAGTTGCCGGTGAAGAACGCCGTATCAATCACGAAACCGGCGATCTTCGCCGGAGCACCCAGCTCCAACAGGCACCAGTCATGGCCGGGAACACGTTTACGTCGCGTTTCCCACCCATCCATCCACTTCCCGAACGGAGTGTACTCGCCCGGCAAAAACACCGGCTCGGCATCCTTCAGCATCCATTCGGCCGGCGCAAACCAATCGTCCGTTGCGAAGAGAATCGATCCATTGCTCTGAAACGGATAAGACAGAATGCTGTTAATTCTGCCGCCTACACTTGCACTGATGGGAGGGTAAACTACTTACTCCAGCTGCTGCCACCTCACTCAGTTCCGTAAAGGCGGGTGGTGTAGCCTCCCCCTGCTCGCCCTTAGCGCTAGCGCTTGCCATGCTTTCGATTTAAACACACGAAACGAAATGTGCTCGATGCTGGTTTAGCAAGTTGTTTAAATTTCATATCAAATAAAAGATTACCACTCTCAAATTCGTCTACCGGCCCACCGGTAGATAATAGAAGCGCACCAAGTGAACAACAATAACCGACCACTAATCCACGCCGCGAACGACTGCGGAGTGTTATTTTTTTAACAAACAGTAAAAGACAATCGCCAGCGCACATTTCTTGCGCGCTATCACTGTTCCTCCTAGCGCTGGTTCTGGTGAGTAATTTCTCAAACATACACACACACACACACACACACACACGGATGCAAATGAATCGTCCGTCCGAGATAAGGTAGGTCATCAGACTATAGCAGCACTACGAACGAACGTCCAGATGTGCGACGCGCCCATCAGAGAAGAATGATTTGATTTCTACGCTGCAACCCATCACCACCTGGAGGCTTGCTCTGATAAGTTGTTCTGATTAAGCGACAGTTTGTGTGAGCCGTGAGCAACTCTAAATAAAAACAAAACGCAAAAAGCGTTTCATACAAACATATTTACACCAGTCAAGTGCGTTCTTTTTACGACGAATTTCTGAATAGGAGTTTCCAAGCGTTTTTGGGGGGCCCTTCCATGTCACTCACGTATATGATAATGATGAGGGTTTTGGTAGCTTTTAGCGTACCTTCTAACCTAGACAGATGATGTTCTAATCGGTAAACTCGGCTATCCATCCTCTACCACGTGGTCGCGGCCAATAGCAACAGGTGGTGCCAGTTACAGTCTGAAGTTCGTATATTTTATTCTAAAGCTGATACTTTTGTCTACAGCGATGGATGGATCAATAGTCAATACGATGGAAGTCATGCTTATAGAATGTTGGTTACCGAAGCTTTTCCCGTGAAAAGCAGTCCTTCACGAATTGTACAGTACCTTACGTTACACGTAGGGGAGAATCCATCGAAGAAAACATTTACAACACTTACAGATGTATTTCGATAGCGCTCTAGATTATTTACGAACTTGCCAGTAACCCACATAATCTTTTTCTATTAACTAATTGATTTATATTAGCAAAAATAAACTAGCAACAGGTAGACCAAATGACGAAACAATTCGTACTGGTCTTCCGAACATTAGGTACCCATCAAATTCACTGTGATCCAACGTTTACTATGATCAGTTCGAAGTATTGGTAAATGCAGATTCTAATGGAGGAGAGATTTCACAGAAGGAGAGATTTCACAGAGTCCAAAGGGACCGCCATCTCACCTCACGTTTACCGCTTATAAAAAAAAAACGAATGATACACTTCCACAGTTTGGGACGTAAAAAGCTTCTTTTTTTTTCTTTCTCATCACCGTAATAATCGTTTATCGTTTTCGTGTGGCCCACTGATGCCCGTGCATGTTTGTGCATTACAGGTACGGTTTGTTTGTTTGTTTGTTGTTTTATTTCATTGTTTCATTTTATTTGATTTTTGTTGTTTGTTGTTGTTTCGCTTATGCTGCTTCGTTTCATGGATTCCGTTCCATCCGTTCCATCACTTTCCCCTCCGAGTGTCTTTGCCAATGTGTTGTGTTTTATGTTGCTGTTTCTGTACCATTCTTGTCTTGCTTTTCGAACATGTTTGTTCATCGTCTCTTTTTTACCACTAGCACGCATCCGTCCGCTCAAACGCGTCTTGGTTTTCATGCAGTGTTCATTTGTGTTTCCTTTGTTCTGGTGTTGCACCCCTTTTTCATCCCTTTCTGCTGCTCTAATGCATCGCACGCATACCTCACTTATATATTTTTGTCTAGTCTTTTTTCGATCGCACAAGACGAAGTAAACGCGACGAGTATCACATGCCATCATATACAAGCAATTCAGCCCCCGCATACCCATTTGATCATCAATTCAATCGCGTTCAATCGCATGCACCGCGCCTCCTTCCTGTCTTCGCACCAACCCTGCTTACTTTAGCCTTTCTATCTTTTCCGAAGATACCAAGATTCAAGGCATTCGAGTGTTTCCTGCCTACATTCAACTTACACCGTTACATAATACGAATGCTTCTGGGAAACAAAATAATTCTGAACCAAACAGGGGGGAAACCCTTGGAACAAAGACAGCAAAAGCATCAATAGGATAAAAATACTTAAAATATTATAAAAAAAAAACATTGAAGGAATTTAAAAACGCAGCACATAACGCAACATTATTCTTTGCGTTGTTTGAGTCGGCCGTCTTTGGGACAGTACCGTTCACCCGGTTCCACTATCGGCTTCCTGAAACGGACGGGCATTGGTGGAGCTAAATCAACCCAAAAGAAAGCAACACCTTAAATCAAACCCGGGGAATTTGTATGACATACAGACGGCAAATGTGCGACAAGTGCCGTAGTGCTAATTCGCAATAACAAAACACGGCAATCAACGCTGCCCCGCCGCTCAATGATACTCCCAAAATTGCAACGGAAAGAAACAATATATCAACTTTGTTTCGTTCTTTGTCTTTCCTCCCTTTGTATTCCTTCTTAGCTTAATATTTTAGGTTTAATCTTCTGCTTGTTTTTCTCTAGCTCTATTTTTTTTCTTTTTGTTTAATGCATCGTCGTAATTAAGTGCGGTGAGTGTATGAGTTTGCTTTCGATTTTTGCCTGCTGCTGCTGCCGCCGGCCATTTACTTCCGACACGATCACTCTCTGTGCGCTAGCGCCCGCTAAATGCAAAACAAACAAACAAAAAAATATTTTTTATATCCTAAGCCTTCTATCTCTCCTTCTTTTTCTCCCTCTTTCCATCTCTGTATCTCTTTCTTTGCACATCTTTTCGACAAGCATTGACGACCATTGCAGTGGAACAATGTGGCAACAAAGAATGCTTTGCTTTCATAACCTCTCTTACTTGTTGGCTGCGTACGTGGCGATTGCAATTGGAATAGTAGCTCCTCTCATCGTCTCAACTCAACCGTCTTCCGCGGAATGGGCAGAGCGAGAGCAATAGCAGCCCGAAAAAAAAACACTCTTTAGTAGCGATCGCGCACGTAAATACAAGTGTTTTTGCATAACGTACGCCGTTTTTGCGAACGGAAATTAGCGAAAATCAGTAACATGTAAGTTATTCGCAGAATTCATCCAATGCTGATTAACAGTACTGTTTTTTCCACGTACCGACCTACTCACTCTCTCTCTCTCTCTCACTCTCTCACTCTCGTATTGTATCTGTCTCTTTAAGCTAGAAGATCAGTAAAATAAAAAAAAGTACAGTACCGAATATTTATATCCGATTATTGAGCTGCAAAAGTATTACTTTGGCCTACAACACTCCTTCCTTATCGTTTCCTTAATTGCTCTGCACTTGCGTCGATCTTGCGTGTTTCATAACGGATGTGTTTTAGATTTTTACGTGTATATGATGTATCCGATAGGCATATGGCTTACTGTTTGTTCTCTCTCATAGTGTATACTTCAAAATGATAGCACGAGAAAGTGAATGTTTCAATCCATCCCGATCTAGAGAGGAGGGTGGGGGGGGAGGGGTTCAAAATTAAAACTGATTTTGACAACATTTGCGCTCTGCTCCTTCTTCCCTTCCAACGTTATGTGGTTATTTTTCCTTTCTTCCTAACTTCCTCGCTCTACTTCGCTCTACCTCGCTCTCATCTTCGCCCATTCAATATGTGCTATGTTTTGTTTTTCCAATTGCTCTTCATCTATACAGCATCCGGTACGTTACTAGCAATTGGATACTGAACACTACGCCGCCACGTAGCGAAAACGAATCCTTTTTTACACGTATGTTGTTTTTTTTTTGTAGTTGTATTTCCCGCTAAGCATCCATCCCCCCACACTCCTTCTTCTCCCTAACTGTTTTATTTCTCTAGAACCTAGAATTAACGATGTACCCTCTTCTCGCTCCGACTTTCCTTTCCTCCTTCCTGGTACCCTCGGTTCACATTCGTTCGTACGCACAGAATTTCTCGCGATGTGATCGCACACTGTGCGCCCCGTACAAACTAGGATCAATCACTCTGTTTTTCGCTCACTCACGCAAACACACACATACACACACGCATACACAGGCTGGAGGGTCCACGACCATGCTCGCACGTCATACCCGGCAGCACACTCAAACACGTTGCGCGCTCATGGCAATTTCTTTGCATAATTATTGTTTCCTCTCTCTCTTTCTCTCTCTTTCTCTCTCTCTCTCTCTATTAAAGTGCCTGACCGCCGCCTGAAGCTACTACCTTCCTGAATTTATCTTGTTTTTGGGGTGGTTGGTGAATAACGATCGGATTGCATTGCTCCGGGTTTTCCGCTGGGGCTAGGCCGAACACTGTGGGCCACATGTTAAGCGCATATACAATGCTTTAACTCACTGGTATCGTTCATTGAACGGTTGCATTCATATGTACTTCGCGTTTGCTGCAAAGCAAGCCATGCAATTTTACTTATCACTGCTACGTAGCTCATTCAATCCTACTTCTCACGTGTGATTTTTTGTTTTTCAACGCATCATTGTGACCATGCCCTCTGTGTTGCCACCGGCACATTCATTTTGTTCACGGATAAGTTTCATGTACCCGAAACCCATCCTTACCCAGCGAATGTGACAAAGTTTACTCCTGCGGCACAACATCCGTGTTTCTCGCTTGTACGCCGCCGTAGGATTTTGAACTTCACTAGTATCAGAGTAGAATTCAATGTTGAAATGTGCTCAAATAATGCTGCAGCGAAATGCCTTTTACAAACACAGGGTGTAGCTGTTTTATAGCCGGTGCCTCCCTTAGCAAAGTCCGTAATCGAAAATGTATATATTAATTCACCAATCACACCCGCCCTTCGTTCTCTATACACGATAGCACTGTAGGATTGTTTGCCCTTCAAAACCTTGCTTCACACACTCCTGCTGCTCCCGTCCATCCTTCTCTGCACACTCGCACCACCAACCCGTCCCTTCTTCTTCAACCCTACACGACCTAACCATGGTTGCGCAGCTCAGGAAACGCTATCAATAATAATAATAATAATAAACATTATAATTATAATAATAATTAATTACGCTCACTACTATTATTACTATTGGCTAAAACTTATCCTGAAATATAAATAAGTTATTTGTTGCAGCCACGGCGATGATGTTCTCGAGCGGATGCCAGGCGGTGTGCAGGATCCGCTTGTTGAAGGCCAAACAGTCCACGCTAATCTCGTCCTTTTTCCGCTTACCGCCGGTGCAGACCTTGCGCGGTTTCAACACCGTCTTCGGTTTGATGATGTCGCGCGACGCTTCCAACGTAACGTCCTTGTTCGTGTTCCGGTCGAAGATGCGGAAGAAGTTGTTGTAGCTGCCGGTCATGATTGCCGAATCGTTGCCGTTCCAGCAGCATTCGAACTTATCAAAGATACAATCGTTCTCGTACAGCGAGCACAGCTTCGTGCGGAGGTATTCGTGGACCTGGGAAACGGAAACCGCAACCGAACGGGGCATAAATTTACGTTCCTGAAACGCAGCAAACGCGGTGCACCGCACCCACTTACCGGATACGTCTCGATAGGTTTCGTTTCCATGCGCAGATCCCACACCTTGATGCTCAGGTAGTCCCGCGAGATCATGTACCGGCCCGAGTTGCTGAGCTTTACGTCGCTGATTGAGCTGATGATCTCGCGGAAAAAGCTCTTGTTGGTGATATCGACGTCCTCCGGTTCCTCGAACAGCTTCGCGTGCCGATCGCATAGCGCCGAGGTTCGCATATCACATAACCTAATTGTACCCTTACTGCTCGAGTAGACGAACACGTTGCACTCCGTCGGATGAAACTCGGCCGCGGTGATCACCTCCGTCAGTTCCTCCATGTTGGCCGGCTTTATGTCGACGATGTTGAAGCTGTGATCGGTCACCTCCAAGTTCCACAGGTTGATCCGCAGATCGTCCGCGGACAGGTAGGTCTCCTGGTCCGAGTTGACCGAGATCGAGTTGATGTGGTAGGTGTGCGCGTTCGCGAATATGCGACGCGGCGACGCCTCCACCATCAGATCCATCGGCTTGATTGACGGTACGCGCAGCGAATTGATCGACGCCGGATCGCGCATGCTACCATTGTCTTCCCGCGTGTTGTAGCCCTCCACCCGCTTGTCGCGCTCCGATACCTTCCACAGCTTGATCGTTTTGTCGTTGGTGGAGAGCAGAAAGTGGGACTGATTCTTCCGCTTCAGCCATCTGATTTTGTTGATCTTCTCCTCGATCTCAAGTGATTTTAAATAATCAAACTCCGGTTCGTGCGATTGAAACGTTGAGTACACGTTGTACTCACCACGTCGCGGCGTTGAGGCTTTCGATGATGGATCTCGCTGTAATGCAGCAAACAATATCAAATTATTGGAAAACGTGAAATGGAGACATTCAATCCTATACACTGTATTGATTACATTTTTGGCTACCAAATAATGTGTTAATAAATTGTTTATTTGATAACTAAATTATTATTAATAAGCATTTTTATTTATTATTTAAAGAAGAAACGGCTTGGCCGTATTGCTAATTATTAATAAGCATATTATGCTTAAAAAGCTTTATATACTTATGCTTAATGTATTATTAAAAAAGCTTTATATTATCTCTTCGATCATCTAAAACATAATTCACGCATTTTTATAGTAATGACGCTTGTGAATATCAGTCACAAATTCGAATTGATAATCATGTTAGTTAATCGTTTTTTGCTGATCATGCGGTAGCTTATTGAATTGTGTTTGGTGGGGACAAAACCAATAGAAACCAATTCTATCTTACTTGTGCCAGTAAAAGATGCTACGCGGCATGTAAGTAAAATTTAAACTACGAACAGAATTTTAAGAAATTCAAAATAAAGTAATATAATTGTACATTTTTATAAACTACAACTATCATGTTCCGAGCAGATAATCCATACATATACGTATTCGTACGTATAATGAAATCACTTAATCATTTCGTAACAAACAACAACCGTACGAAATAGGTTAAACAACAACCCCGAGGGTCCAAAAAAACATTACCAAGCAGCATTACCACAACCAAGCAGAGGAAACGAAAAAGGAACATGACCGGTTCGGTGCCATGTCAACTTTCCTGTGTTACATAAAATTATACGAACTACAGCAACCGCCCGCCATATGGCCACGCCGCTAACTTCAAAAAGCGGATCTGTCTATGGAAAAAAGTATGTCTCGGAAAAAGTACTTTCGAATCTGGAACTTTACTCTTCGGCGCTTCATACATCAAGAAAAAT
>JXXA01008726.1:0-19148 GCA_000956255.1 Anopheles punctulatus | reverse complement strand
AAAACAGCAGCAGCAAGCACTGCAACATACAACGACAACAGCAGCAGCCAACAATAACCGTGCCAGCGCCATGTCGGACGAAGGCCAAGATAATGGAGCCAGCAGAAACGGTTCGGTGCCCGAAATAGAACTGATCATTAAGGTAAACAAGAGAGACAAAACTGCGCCATTTGACAAACAATCTGGCTCTCCAGGCTTTAGGAATGAAAGTCCTCGAGATAAGCGGGATTTTACTAAAGCGGGCAATACTGGTTCTAGTTGAAATTGTGATTGATTTGTTTAAGACGCTTTGATTTTACATGGAAAAGTCAACATTATTTCAAACATTCGATACGCAATTTTTTATTTGAAATTTCAGGTACTAATATCATAAAATAAGGAAAAACAATCTAACACATTGATAGTGTGGTTGTACGTAAAAAAAAAACGAACTGGAGACTAAAAAATCTGTTGGAACGTTCCACGACAACGTTGACGACAGCCCGATTTAGGTGCGTTCACTGTTCAGCTGCGCAAGTCTGATCATGAGATCTCGCGCTGCGTTGCGTAATCCATTCGGCGATCCCTTCCAGTTGACTTCCAGCGCTTTTGACCTTTTCTTTTCTGGTGCGTCGTGTGATGGCTGGCTTCGAACCGTTTGGAAAAAGAGTTTTTTTTCAACAACGAAAACGATTGTTTTTTTTTTGTAAACCGCAATCGTCATGTTTATTTATCGTCGTCTTGATTGTCAAGGCGCGCACATGTTTGTGGCGTATATGATTTTTCATGAAGCATTTAAATGCAAGACGCATGAAACATGAAAATATTAGATACTTCATCACGCACATATTTCAACTTTTTTATTTTTTTTTTATTTCTCTTTTCGGCTCAATGTCGATCATTGAGTTGTTGTCAGAAATCATGTAATAAAAAAATGAGAATTTGCCTTACCAAAAACCTTCAAAAACTAAAATATTGTTGAAAATAGAGGAAGAGATATGTGATTACATAAGCTAAGCTTTGGCGTTAGAAAGTTCAGCGGTTTAGTGCATGCTTAAGCGAACTAAGCGAATTAAACGAAGCGTTGTTGCAGAAAACAAAAATTTGTTTTCCATTTTGGTGAGGACAGAAGGGAAGGATCTATGATTCTATGAGCTCTATGAACTCAATTGGTAGATAAAACATCTGAATATTTACACTGACTTGTGAATGACTTTTTAAACACGAGATTTTATTAAAAGATTCTAGAAGGGGGATTTGAACAAGTTTTTTTTTAATATCAAATCTTTCAGCAGTGGTGAAAGAAATCGTAATTTGTAGGACATATTTATGTTTTAAGGTTGTAACAGCACTAAATCGGTAATTAGTGAAAATAACATACTCGAGAGTGTATAGAAATATAGAGTAACTAATCCCCTGGTCCAGATTTTTTACGTGATTATTACGGCACTGGTGGAGCGTACCGGATGAGGTCGTTCAATTGCTCCGTTGCAAAACCCCGTCTCATGTGCAAGCTGCCATAAAACCGCTCGCTATTTGTATATCTTATCGCCCCTCGAAGAAAGGAGGCTCAGGATGCGGAGGAGACGAACCATGGTGCCGTGGTGGATGAGTGTATCCACCTTTTTTTTGAAGTTAAGCTAAGACAAAGCTTTAAAGTTTATTTGCTTATTCATTTTGATTGCAGCCATGGTCAGCAAAAAGAAAACAGAACCCAGCATGAATCAACGCGCGGAGGTGGTGGTGATCAAACAGTGATATTAAAGCATTTGTGCTTCGTTTGCTCGTTGTAGCCCTGCAGCCCACCGGCCTTCCGGATGATTGTTCGCACACAGTATGTTTACTCAAGAATCGGTTCTTCAGCAAAGAGGCAAGAAAGAGGCAAAAATGGGAATTTACCAAACACTCAAGCAAAAAGCGAAGATGACTACACAACCGGGGCTCTTCGTGCGACTGAGCGAATACCTGTACGGACCATTTATCATCGTGTTCGAACCTATTGCCCTCGCCTAATCGGTCGTCGCGGTGTGCATCAATTACCGCCGTTCTCGAGTGTGTGGCCGATCTGTCTTATCGTTATCTGTCAATGTGGACGACGCTACATGGGCCTCGAAAAGCAGCGTTGCGCCGCACAAGAAAACGACAACACTGGTGGCAGCAGCCGCAGTGTTGAGTTTTGATAACTTTCCGTCACGCCGGAGCACGGTGTCGTAAATTTACAACCGTCCCGGCGGCGCACCGCGCTGCAAACACGGGCACATTTCTGTGTCACAATACACCTGAGCTAATAAGTCGCACATAAGCGAGCGAGCGAGCGAGCGCACGAGGGATCCTCAACACTTCATTCGGTGTCGGACCGGCGACCGCGAGCATATTTTGTCGCTTATTAAACCGAAACGAAGTCGCGCTTGCGATAAAAAGCACAAACATACCTATTCCTTTGTTTGTCCTGACTCATCCCCCACACCCCTCTCCTACTTACCTCCTGCGATGATGTGATTTACACACATTTACGTGCGCACGGCGTTCTGCGACACGCTGTTTGTTGCGCGCCTGGCACCTCCTTGGATGCTTCCGTGTGCATGTGGACATGGGCTCCAAGCCTAGCCTGCAGCCTTACAGCAAGGGCCACCCTTATACGTGCGGCGAATCATAATGCAACACACACAACACACGATAATCCCACTACACTTTACTATGTTTGTGTCTTTCGCTGCTGCTTCCTCCTTACATTACGCGGGCGCACGCGGCTCACGCGCTGTGCCGCATTTTTTCACCCTGTTTTCGTGTTGTCTTTCGTGTGGTTTTGGCGAGTGGCGAAAACGAAAAATGCGGCTGCGGCAATATTATGATTCATGGTGTGATTTCGGTATGTTGCTTGCGTATATTCCCGGTAACTTTACGTATCGCTTGCGCCTCGCTTGCGTGGAGGAATTCGTACCCGTGCTCTTCCTTGTTTGCTTCCTAATTTTATTGCTTTCGCACGAAAGATTGAACACCTTTACGAAGCTAAATCCTCTGCTCTAATGCAGAGAGCTCTACTGGATTTTATTTTTATTTTTAATGTCATACTAACATTTGAGAAGCTGGTGCTTATTGTGTTCATAACAGTGATCGCTCAGAGAGCCACGAAATATATGGGCATGTCTAGTGTCGCAATAAGGAAGCTAGAAGCACTACTTTTGATACTTGTTAATTATGGAATGGATTATCGTCGATCAGCGCAATGCGTTTAGTTTACAATGTAAAATGAAATTTAATAATCCAAGCAAATGTGTCTGCTTGCCTGCAACATCCATCTTTCCGGCTTGTTGCTTTAAGCATTTACACTAGATTTGTTGTTTCGTTCCGTGACAGTGTATTATTTCAGCTATGAAAAAAGCATTCAAACATTTTTAAATAAAAAATATACCTGGTGTATACCAAGTTGGGTGAACATTTATTGTTAAACAATATGAAACAATATGAAAAAATAACGTAGTTTTTTTTGAAAGTAAACCCTAATGAAAATTTACTATTAGGGGGAAAAAACCGCCAGGAAGGATGATTCATCTGTTGAAGCTACCCCGTGTGCTCGTTGCGGAAAAGCTCGCTTATTGATTTTCGCCGGCCGGCTGGTCGGTCCGGACAATGCGGAACTAAATTACTCGCCACACCGGGCCGCCCCGACTCGTATCCATGACGAAAGCCAGATGGGGCGCCCGTCGGAAGTTTGACTGGCATGTTCATGGGGAGGGGGAAGGTGTGGTCCCCATGTTGCGCCCTCGATGCCGTCGACACAACAATTCACTTCAATTAAAATCGCTTTTAAAAGCCATCGTATCGTTCGCGGGAGGGAGAGGGTGTCATCAGTTTGGTTGACGGTCGGGTTCGCCGGTCCTGTGTCTGGGCTAGCGAGCGCCCGACACGGTGCCGTTTATCTTATCTCCCGTTCGCACGTACATTCTTGCGTCCTCCTGGTGGTGTTCTCAAAGTGTAGTACATGTAAGTTCATAACGGAGCGCTCTCATGCAGTTTGTTTCGCTTTTTTTGTGTTTTTTTTAGACGATCGCCACAACCACGTTGGGGGAGGGCGACCTATAAACACACACATACACACGCTCGCAACGCTGCAACGTGTAAATGATGGAGATGAGAAAATGAAGCGCCGCACGATCCATGATGCGCACGTCCGTCGGTGTGTTCTGTTCTTATCGAGCACCTCCAACTGGGCTCCTCCCGTGTGCAAATGTCACACGTGTTCGGCGAGGCAACACACCGTGAAACGAGCGGCCCTCGCCGTGTTTCACGCCGCCGATGGTTCACGATGGATGCTACTACTCCCGGAGCCATTTCGTGTGGACTCCGCGTGTCCAGCTTGATGCAAGAATGCATTCTCGGTCGGTTTGGTCAGAGCCAGTGTGATAAACTCCATCGCACATGCCCTGTCTCACTCGCTCGTACACTGTGAGCGTAGCAGAAACCGATCAACCCAAGGTTAGACACTAGCCGTCACCAAAGCACCATCATCATCATCATCATCAAGCACACAGGAGGGTTGATTTTTTTCCCCCCTTTGTGAAGGGAAGGGATGGATGATGGCGAGGTCCCATTGTAACGATTGGGTGTCGCAAAAAATAAAAGAATAATAAAACAACAACGGGGGTGAGAGCGAAGCAACAAACGGTGCTGCTAAAAAGAAAAGAAAACGAACAGAACCGACTGACTGATGATGTCATCTGCGCTGCGGCGCGCTGTTGGACGTTTTTCCCAATGGCATTATTTTCTCCACACTGCCGGCTCCCGTCCGCCACGCCACGGTGGCCTCTTTGAAAATGTACGTCAAACCTCCAACACGACACGATGTGCCTCGGATGTGCTGCTCTTTCTTCTGGCCGGCGACGGCGGTCGATGGGAAACATGGCAATTTACACGCGCGCCCCTCCCCATCTCACCGTAATGGCCCGGTACGGCTGCCTTGACCGCCGCCTGGTGCTATCGCGCCTCCCCGCTCGTAGTCCCGTGTAGCATGTGTGCGGGGCGAACGCAATTGATTTTCCGAACGTTCTAATCACCAATTACACTCTCCCCTCCGACGCCCTTCGCTCCGGACACGTGAGTGTGTGGCGGGCTTTTTTTCTTCTGTATCTGTGTTTTGATAAATACGCTCTCACTAGACACGGTGTGTGTGTGTGTTTTAAATCCCCCTTGGGATGGGTACACGAAAACCGTTTCGACACCTGGGTCTGGGTCGAACTAAACATGGGGTTTTTCTCTTTTTGTTTCGGACGGATTTTAAGATGCCATGCAGCAGCTTGCAGCAAGAGGACCTTTTTCGATGGCGTGTACACACATCGAAATGTACACTTTTCAAGCCACATCGTCCCCCCCACACCGCAATCGGTTGGGGTAAAACTGTCAAATTTTGAAAGCTTAAGGTCACACGTCCGTTCCAAATTGCGGTTTGTGCGGTTGCATGCGGCTATCGTTGCGCTACGTTTCTCTTTTGAAGCTTGCGACAAACATCTTCATGTTGTGTCGGGTTAATTGATGCTTCCGCAACGTTTTTTTGGTTTTTAGTTTTCACAGGTCCACTGTCCTTCTAAAAAAATACTTGTAAAGGAGTCGACTGTATTCCGTTTTTACTTGGAATGGAGAAACAATTTTATTCTGCTGAATAAGTTTCGTTTGTTTATTGTGAGTTGCATAAGAAGGATATGATATTTAGATACAAGTCGACACAATTTACAATTTTTTTTAGCACGAGGTCTTTTGGGGCTAATTTTTATTAGCAAAAAAGAAAAACTGAAGTATAGGGGAAAAATGGAAGAAAATATAAACATGGTTTATAAATATATTATCTAAACACGGATATTTACAGCAGTATACAAATGAACTATCAATTGGAACACATGAAATGAAATTGGAGCTCGTTTTTTTAAATATTTTATTTTACTTTTCTTTTTTCAGGCATCGACCATCGATGGCAGACGGAAGGGTGCGTGCCTGTTTTGCCAGGAGTACTTCATGGATCTTTACCTGCTGGCAGAGCTTAAGACGATCAGCTTGAAGGTAAGACGAACCTTTCGAGCAAAGTTCCGCTACCGCCGCTACGCCCGTCGAAACGATGCTGGTCAACGGTTTGGGTTGTCGGTGGTGGTGTTTTAAACGCAGTAGCGACAATCTCCCCACACCCTCTCCCACAACAATGACACCAGTAAGAGCGACGACTGGGTAATTGCAGGCAGGCTTATAAATTATGGAAGAGCAAACTCCCATCCACGTAATGACGTTTCCGGTTCGCTCGATGGTTTCGCAAGCCCAGCGGCAAACAAAAGGGTTTGCAACGAATCCAGCGAAAACCTTCGCCGCCCGTGATTAGGTCGTGTATCAATTATTTTGGACAACATGACTGTCAGCAGTGTGAGAGCGCCCGCGCGCGCCCAATGTTTAATTTTAGCCCGAAATTCAATACGTTTAACGCGGCGAGATGCGGATCCGCTGCATCATCCTGTGCGACAGCGCAGTATCTTGATGCAATCCAAACTTTCCGTCTGTTTTCCGTGCGAAACGAGCAACTCATTTCCGTCTAGTGGTAGGCTATTTTAAAATTCAACGTAAATGAATCAACACACACAAAACCTGCCCGTTGGTATGATATCATCCATTTTGCAGTTAATATGCTCGGTTGGGAAGAAATTCGTGCGCGGGCTCTGATACTCTGACGCATTTTCAAGCCACACGTCCCGGGAAGGAAGGTGCTGCGGGGGGGGCGATGGAGGGCTCTGTAATGATGTAATCGCAGTCTGCAAACGCAGCGCGGTACGGTTGCTTACTTACGCGCACCACTGTCAGCCGGTTTGGAAGGTGTATTATTTTTTATTCGTTTTTTGTCTCTACAAACCTTTTCCTTGTACAATAAAAGAAAAAAAAAGCGCGCGTCCATGTGCGGACGGAAGTGTAAACAACCCCGTTCAGCTCCGCCCTTCGTATTGGCAGAGTCAACAAATCCGTTCAATAATAAATAAATACAGCAGAAAAAAAGAAACCACCCACATCAGCGGTCGGTTGGAGGGCCGTGAATGCGACGCCGCGCGTACACACGATCGAAAGTTTGACCAAACCGACGCAATGCAGCGGGCGGCGTGCTGCGAAACGCGCCAACCACGCATAGAGACGCGCAAAACAAAAACAACTGAAAAATACACCTAATCGAAAAACGAAAACTTACGCACACAAAAAGCATAACAACAATAATACAAAACACAAAAAATGTGCACGCATCATAGAGGCGAGGGGAATGCACGGATCGGTCCAAACACGCATACTTCACCATACGTCCTCCCAACGCCCCTTCCTCCCCATCCCCTCGCCCGAGAATATAGTACACACATTTCATTTTCATGCTCACGGTAGCGGATCCGCGTTTGGTTTCCGAAGGTCTCTGGCCTGTTTTCATTTTTCTCGCCCACCGCCTGCCGCCTGCTGCCCTAGCTCCAACGCCGACTCCGGGCCGGCTGTTTTCTTTTTCGTGTGTGTGTGTGTGTTTGTTGTGTGTCTCTGTGTACGCGCGCGCTAGTGAGTACGTATTTCGTTAATGTTATTTTTCCTCCATTCCTCTCGATCTGTGTTTTAAATCGCGGCGACGGTGGCGGCAGCTGCTTCGGAGGTTGTGGTGCTGTAATGCGGCTTTATTTACTGATACAACATGTTAATAAAAGCTGCCGTACAACCCCCTTCCCCCCTCTCCGTCTCCCATCTCCACGAACCACCCCCGTTTAGATGCGCGATAGGTTTAAATCGTTAGCGAGCGGCCGTGAAAATGATGAGAACATCGAGCACAATTTGAATTTATTAGTAATCGTTACCCAATTGACGGGTTTGTTGGTGTTGCTTTGTGTGTGTGTGTGTGTAAGTGCGCGCGCGGGATGTGATTGGAAAAATCTGTGTGGGGCTCCATCACCCCCTCTCACCCTCGCAATTACCACCGCCACGTCCGGTTGCAACGGAACGCGTCCGATGGAGACCTATCTTATCGTGGTTTGGCAATCGATTTGTTGCGCTGGGTCGCTTTTAGAAAGCGCGCTTATCGCCGAGACGAACGGTTTTACTTCGTGCGGTTTATTGGCAGCAAACGGCGCGCGGCAGGCTTAAGGAGGTGTGCTTAAGGCCGATGGCACGTTTTTATTTTTGTTTGACAAGTACTAGCGAGAGGCGATAAATAAGGTTTTTCGAGTAGTCGAGCTGGTACAGCGAGTGGTTAAAAGATATTGCTCAGTTTTTGCTGGCAAAGACTCTCTTTGAACCTAACCGCCCTTCTCCAGTAACCGCCCTTTTTTTCAACATGAATCAATGTTCTGTTAGCGCATGAGACAAAACATGCGCCTTTTAAGAAGCAAGCAGCTATGAATGAAGCGCATAAATCAGCTGAAATAATCTGAAACAAATTTTAAAATAGAATAAAATTACAAATAACTATTTTACATTTTCTTCATAAGAACTAAACATATAAAAACAAAAAAAAATAAACGGAATATAGTGCGTTTGGAGCGCTTGTCTGCTGTTCTTAACGTTGTATCCGAGGATTATGCGTGTTAATATTTTCTGTGTATTTTATTTAATATTTTACTCGATTTTATTTGCTATTACATTGGTAGTAAGACAAATACACGCTAAAATGTAGTTTTATTATAATGACTTTTGCATTTTGACTATAGCGATTGATAAAACAAAGTTTAATTTTTTTCTTTTATCATGCGTTTTAAAGTCGATCAGTATGACTCACTCCCTCTCTTTCTCTCTTTGCGGCAGGTAACGACAGTGTGCATGCAGAAACCTCCGCCAGATTTTCGCACCAACTTCGAGGCCACACATCCGCCGATCCTCATAGACAATGGGCTCGCGATCCTCGAGAACGAGAAAATCGAGCGGCACATCATGAAATCGGTGCCCGGTGGATACAACCTGTTCGTCCAGGTAAGTGCTTTAGATACATTTCCGGTCGCGAACCCGTTTCATGCTCACTCGTACATCCCTCATAGGACAAGGAAGTGGCCACGTTGATAGAAAATCTGTACTCGAAGCTGAAGCTGATGCTGGTGAAAAAGGACGAGAGCAAGAACAACGCGCTGCTGGTGCATCTGAAAAAGATCAACGATCATCTGGCGGCCCGGGGCACACGGTTCCTAACCGGCGACACGATGTGCTGCTTCGACTGCGAGCTAATGCCGCGCCTGCAGCACATCCGGGTGGCCGGCAAATACTTCGTCGACTTCGATATACCAGTAAGAAGGGAACTCGCGAGCGAGCCTGAAGATTGTTCGTTTTGCAAACCTAACCGGTCCCTGTTTTCTCCCCCTCAGAAACACTTAACGGCGTTGTGGCGATACATGTACCATATGTATCAGCTCGATGCGTTCACGCAGTCCTGTCCCGCCGACCAGGATATCATCAACCACTACAAATTACAGCAGGTATGTGACGGTCGTTTGCGGGCGGTGTTTAGTTTTCTAAAAATATGATTAACCAGTCCCCAAAGCATCCTTTTACCAAATAGAACACTTTGAACGTGAACTCTTTTGATGTTAAAGAAGTACTTCTCAACGCTGCTCGAAGAATCAGTGATTTATCCGTTGAGAAGATTCGAAATTTTAATTGTTTTTTGGGTTTCTCGCCGTGACATACAAACAAACAAACAAACATACCAAATACTGCTGACATACTAAAATTACTGTGTAAAACTCCGTCATGAAGTGTAAATGATCCTCCATACAAAACCTATTTCAGTTGTCAGATCTAATGCAGATATAAAACAGACACAGCAACCTCATCATATTAGCCACCATCTGTAGAGATATATCCCCATAAATTCCCGCTTTTAGGCTCCGAACCCATCACTCCATCCCTTGTGTTCGTCCGTAATCAAAAGATCAATAATTGCTAATTTTGTTTCTGTATTTTTTTTCTTCATATTTCACACCCTCATACCTACATCTCCGCTCGTTTCAATAACACTCGTATCAAAATCGCGCCAACGCTGTTGCCTTTTCTTTTGGCTGGCGCATACGCATCCCCCTAACCAACTTCCTTGTGGTGTGTAATTAATAAACGACGATCCTTTGCAATGCACGCACGTCTCCTAAAACGTGTAGGCAAAAGGTGACATAAAGGTACGTTTTTTGGTTTTGTCGATATCCTCTACTCCGTATGTTTGTGTGTGTTGTGTATAAAAAATGGTTAATAGAATCGATCCGATCTATTAAAATCGGGTTTATCCGATCGTAAAATGGTGGAAGCAAAAACCGAATGATTTATACTCGCTCTAAATTTTAATCTGCACAGCTTATTTTTAGCTGTTTTCTGATTCAATGCTTCAACGATTTTACAATCGGTTCTGATCTAAGGTTTGAGTCTTTCGGCGTGTGCACTGCTGTTTATTTGTACAATCGTATTTCTCGTTTGCTGCGCACGTGTGTGTTTGTGTGCTTCACTGGGTATTTCAAAACTGCTGGCTGTTTACATTGTGCCCTTGGACACGTCCTGTTACCTTGCAGGAGGACGACACATTTTTGGCATCTGGTCTATTCTCAGTATTACTCTCATTTTCCTTTTGCTGTTAGCGACTGTCGTCCACAAATATTTCTAGCTATTGAGATCTTTTTTCGAATTTACTCAGGGAATTTCTTTTAGTAATCATCATCTCGTTTTAATTCATAAAGCGATTATATGAATATATTTTGTGTTGTGCAACAAAGTTGACATGTAACTTATGGGAACAAAAAGGCAATAGGATTGAATAGTTAATTGGTTATTTTTACCATTTTAACGTTTGCTTCGTTTTTGATCTCATTTCCGTAAACCTATAAACATAAATTGTTTTTTTTTTAAGATAAACGATTCACCTTATTAGATTCGTTCAAATGTACATAAAACTACTGGATTTTTAGTCATAACGACCACAATCTATTGCTTCACAATGGAGACTAGTGCTGAATAATCTTGTACACGCTACTATTATTTGATCATGTATACATTACTTTTCATTTTAGACATGCAACCGATTTTCACATGTGAACTAGTAAATCATCTTACAAAATTAACAACACAGTAAAATATTATTTCCAACTAAAACCATGTATATACTAACACCCTCCTTGTATAGTCCATGAAACAGACTTTCCTATCGCATGTTTTATATAGAATCTTTTCATAGAAAGTACAATCGGGCGCACAATCTTATTGAACGATTTTTGTCGCGGTGTGGTGTCAATGTGGTGGCTTTCGCTCCGTCAAAATTTGTACGTTTTTTTCCCATCACACCGAGTAACTTTATCCATTCGTCGTTTTGGTTGCAGATGTTGAAAATGAAGAAGCACGAGGAGCTGGAGACGCCCACGTTCACCACGTCGATTCCGGTTGATTTGAACGAGCAGTAAAACGGGGATCGGACCGATCGGGACTTGCAATGCAGTCGAGACATCGAAACACGAAACAAATCAAACAAAAGCCACAAACAACACCATATAGAAATACCAGAACGGGGAGATCATGTGCGGTACACACATCCGCTGTACATCGTCCGGTTGAAGGAAAGTGGAGGTTTTTTAGGCATTACTAATAGTTTGATTCCAACGTTTGATTCCAAAGGAAAAACACTGCGGCTATACACTGGCTCACAGTTGCGCCTAGTATTTCGGGGCCAAACCCAACAATCACAGAGGATCAGGAGCGAATGTTTCTTTTGCTGTTTTTTTTTAATTTTTCTTTTTTCATGCGAACCGGTTGATTTTTCTCTTTTGCTGTTTCTCTCGGTCTATCCAATTTAATGACCACTTGGGACGTTCCTCGAGATGTTGGGAGGTAGGATATTGTGCTTTCCTCCTGCTTCCCTAACCCATTTCCCCCTCTAAAATCTATTAGCCTTCTGCTCTTCCAGTACGCTTCCAGTGGTACGCATGGAATCAAAATGAATTAATGATAGAATTGCGAGCATATAGTCGATTGTACTGTACGGTTCATATATATATTCAAACATATTATCGTAGGTAGAAAGACTCGTGGTGTACGGTGCGGTGTGCTCGGTCGAGCAAACAATTTGCTTTAGTTGCGTCCACGGCGCCCATGCACACTCGCACACTGTCACATGAGGGAATTATTACAATTATACACATTACGAGAACAAAAATCCGAGCGACAACGCTCTAAAGCAAACATACGAAGTAATAACAAAACGCAAACATTTTAAAAGCAAAATGCCAACAACGATGCAACAATCCCCACCAGCTTTCCATACTAATAACACAAAAACGAACCAATCACAATGAAAAAGAAACTATCATCATCATGCATTAGCGATGCGAGACCCATAACGCAATGTTGCTAAAGGATCTTAGCGAAGTGAGCGCACGCGCGATCTCCTTCCGCTCTTCTAGAGTTATTTCCGTTGGTGTGCGGTTTGTTTCGTTTTTGCGTGATAGATCTTTATCCACTTGCTACATTTTGTTAAAAAAGGCATTTTGCGGTGTCTTTAAAGGTTTTCCATTTCTTTTGCGATTATAATTACTTGATAAGCATGAAATAAAACACAATTTATTGTTGAATGTGTAATCTTCCGCACATAACGAACGTATTCTGCAATTGACCTACTGCTGTCAGCCGGACAGCGCAGTCTGTTTCAAGATGTTAGCATTAGCGGTAGTAGTACTAGTAGCAATAAATATCCTAGCGTATTGCGTACGCGGGCAGGACAGAGAAGGCAGGAACGTGTGTATATTGTCCCGCAAATCACAAGGACAAGTAATCCGCGAACGGTGGCAACGGTGGTGTGTTGACGGTTTACCGGCGTTCGCACGTGGTGTTGCACCGGTTTAGGCGGTTGAATAGTGCCTGCGGCAATAGCAGCTTTCTGGGCTTTCCTTCGTTTTTAACCTGATTCATTATTTCCATTACGTTTATTCTGGCACTTTATGAGAGCAACAAAACAAACTGAAATAAAAGAGCGTGACGGAGAGAGGCAGGTGCGTTGGAATGGTGAATTGAACAACAAAAATCGATGTTAAACGTGTTTTCTTCAATCGAAAGTGTTTCCCTCCATTTTTGGATTTGTGGGTGTAGTTTTATTATTTGTAAGAACAAAAATCTGCTAATCGAATGGTGAAAAATCATATTTTCAATCGGTTGAGTACAATTCTGCAAACAAATCTAAGGAGGCAAATGATTCACAAGAAAATATTTACTATTTCTTAGAAAAAAAACATATTTTAAAATGATTAAATATTTAAAGGTGATTAAATATTGGTTAATCATTTATTGGGCTATCAAGACTAAACAAGTTGGACCTTATTTCCATAGCAATAGCGGGCATAAAAACACCATAAAAACAAACAACTCTTCACTCAGCAGTTACCGCTTTGTCAGCTTTGCTTCGTATCGCTTTATCGATGGTAACCGTGCATTGTACACACCATCTGGTAGTAATGCCGTCAGGAACAGGTGAGTAATAATGGCCGTAATACCCCAAACCGTTTCCTCTCCATTCACGAACACGGGTAGCGTGTAGTTTGCTCGAAACTGTGTGTGCCGACGATTCACGGGGTTTGCAAATAGTGCCACCGGTACGGTGAATACTTTGGCCACCTCGTCCATGCTTGGTTTCAGCTGCGCGGATGAAAAGTCAACTACACTACCAACGATCGGTGTGATCGACGGGCCAAAATAGGGTCGGATGGTGTTGCCACGACCCCATACGTGTACGGATTGCTTCGGAATCCCCGTTTCCTCTGCGAACTCGCGAACGGCGCACTCCTCGAAGCTGCCGTCCTGCTTGTCCTTCATGCCACCTAAGGTGAAAGATTGCATTCATTGATGGTGATTTCTAATCGGCTTGGGGTTTACATACCCGGGAAAGAAACTTGCCCCCGGTGGCTACGTAGCTTGCTCGAGCGAACCGTGTAAAGCAGACTTAGCTTATCGTCTACAATGCACAGGGGAATCAATATCGCAGCCTCTTTAGTAACGGGTTCTTTGCTTAGACGAATTTTCGGCAGCGCCTGGAGGCGTGCGATTACTTCGAGCTGTTTGGTGCGGTTTGTCAATAGCGCCGGATGAAGCAACTCGGATGCTTTCTTTAGCAGCATCGTAGGATACAGGAAAGTTTGCACGGGGTTGCAATACGAATCAGCTCCCAGCCATAGGTGAGGTACAGACGTTGCAGGTTCTAGACGTGCTGATAGAATATAGAACAAAACACAATCGGTCATGTAACCAGGATATAGTTCAGCTGATAGAGTAGATATCGGCTAAAACATATTAACCGTTACAATTAAAACGTAAATATTAAATGTTCCTTGTGTGGAACATTCATGAACTGCTGCAAATGCCTAATTTATCTAATACATAAATCCATTTGTTTGGTACATGACCGTTGAAATGGCAAAAAGCTAAAAATAATTAAACAAACCGTCTCATTCACCCCTTACCTTCTAGCAAAATCCGATTGTTTTGATGCAATTTGCTCCGTCGCATTCATTGTTTACATTTGTTCCCTGTACGGGTGCTATTTTGGCAAATCGGCATCGGTCCGGTGTTTACATTGCCGTTTGCGTACTTGAGGTAATCATGCATATGAAACGTACATCAAGAGAAATAAAAAAAACAAAAGAGCGCGACAACTTTGTGGAGGGTTCGAGAAAGGGTGACGAATTTGTTAAATACGTGTGGTTCTTAAAATAATTATGGGTGCATATTTTTACACTCGATGTCAACGCGTGCCTCACCCGCATTGCGAATGCTGTCAGTGAAACATGCTATTTTTTACTTTAAATACTTCGCATTTACATATTTATTAAAATAACTTCATTGTTGCATCTTATTTAGCGATTTATTGTGCTTTCATCGTGCTGAGAAACATCGAGCAGATAAAATAATGAAAATTACTCACCAGCGTGTGCTATAAAAAACACCCACGCACCCAGTCGTTCTCAAAACAAACTGACAGCAAAACACTCACTGACAGCAGGCACTGAAACGTCATGCGATGGGAAAATTGCAAAGCGGTATAAATTTGAAAATCAAAATACCGATTTTTCACCACCTTCTGCCGCTGTTAATGGGTTCCGGAGCCTAAATTGCGCCGGCTGGAGGGGCACCGGACGCTCGCCTAACCCGGGCAGATCGATTTGGAGTCATTTATTGTCGCGTTTTCCACCAGCTGTCGTCGGGTGGGTCCGGCTTGCAAAACCGACCACCGCTGTTGTGTGTGGTGTCAAGAGCGCAGCGGGTGCTGCCTTTATTCCACATAAATACTGGCACAGCGCCTCACGAGAACGTCATTTTGTACAGTATTTCCGTGACGAGACAGACAACGACGCAGTCGCACAGCGCAGAATACGAATCTGACTGGGCCTTACTGGTTCACTATCGGTAGTAAGAAGCGAATACTTTCCTGCATCTTCGCGGAACAACAAGTGTATTCTTTTTCGTGGTGATTTTACGTGCGTGTGTGAAAACTTATTTCCTTACCTCTACCGCGTGTGCGTTTGTGTGTCCCGGTGTGCCGTCGGCTAAACTCCACCGTTCATCCAACTGTTGATTGTACCGCGGTTTTTTCGTGTCCGGCGCGCTTTCCCGTAAATATCACAAAAGGCTTTCCGCAATGGCCGATAACGCAAACAAACGCAACATCCCCATCAAACTCGGCGACTTCAGCGTCATCGATACGGAGTTCTCCAGCATCCGCGAGCGGTTCGACTCGGAAATGAAGAAGATGGAGGAGGAAATGGCCCGGTTCCGCTCCGATCTGATGAACCGGGAGGCCAACTTCTTCGAGACCACATCCAGGTAGGGAAGGGTCCAGCAACAGCAGCAGCGGCTGCGCCCGATGCTTCTAGCTTCAGTACCGATTGTCTGATTTTTCTTGTTCAATGCCGGAATGAAAGTCGGAGGAAATTTGCTCTCATTCCGGTTTTCGGGACGGGATCCGCCATAGTTTTCCAATCTAAAAATACAACCCACACACTCGCCCGAAGCAACGGGTGTGCGTGTGTGTTTGTTTGTGTGCAACATTTCCGCGGACGGATCCCAGTACGGTGGTGTAAGCGCCAGTGTGAGTCATGCCCGACTCGAACAGGGCGGCCTTTCTTCTTCCTTCTTCGGACATCCCAAGGGCGGCCACAGTTACGCCTGTCAAGGTTCAACGTCGAGCGCCTGTGCGCAAGGGTGGGAGACCAGTGACGCTGTGGGAATGCACGAAAGCACACAAACACACAGCCCAACACCCTGGCGGCCCTCTCACGCCAATATATTACAGCGCGCGAAGGAGGATATTAATAGATGATGAGGTGCAGGCTGAAATAAATATGGATATGGTCTGCGCCGCTGCTACTCCATTGGCCAGGGCAACGGTCTTGCCACACGCAAATGAGACGAAAAATTGCCTTGAACGGCAGCGGCGGGCCGGACTCGCATGTCGCGTTGGGCAAAGGAAAAGCGCACACAAATTTGGCCCCACACCAGATGCATCGGGGGCGCTGTTGCTTTTGAGTCATTCGACGTGTGGGAGGTGTATTAGGAACAATACCATTCACATACATAAGGAGCGCACAGTTTTGGCAGGATAACAAATATGTGCGCATTAGAAGTCAGGAATGTTGAAAATAAGATCCATTCTTTTACATAATCCTTCATACCCGAGCAGTTTCATGCAGATCGTACTCCATTTTGGAGTCGGTCGTTGCTGCTTAAAAAAAAACATAACTGGTTACTTTTATGACTTGGGAAGGATTGAATGGCGCATGTTTGAATGAGTCATATAGCATTTCCAGCAAACGTGCCGTGAGTGAAAAAAGGAGATCTTGTAGAATAAAATAGATTTGCGACTCTAGCTTTCAAATCTGTCGCCAGTTTCCTTCTTCCTGTTCATGTTTTTATCCTGTTCTCTCTCGAAGAAGAAGTCCGGATCGTTTAATGATCTCGGTTAAACTATTTATTGGAAGTAATTTTACTACTTGAATCCCTTCTTATCAAACATTAAAATTCATAAAACAACTACAACTAATAATGATTCCGATTCCCTATTCTATGTAAACAAATGTTTTGCATTAAATATGCATTCAGTAGCATACTGAAAATTGCTTAAAGTTTATAAGTTCTTGACTTTGAAGAAAAGTAAATAAGTTGAGTAACAAAACCAGGAGCATTTTTTGTAGACAATAGTAAATGTATAATAATGTATTTTCTCTCTAAGGCTGCATCTCAAAAGGAGCTTCGTGTGCGAAACGATTTTCCCATACCGAATTGGCTATGTACCACGTTTCAAAATCTGCCCAAAAATGTGCATCGACAACAAATACGAAATAAGCGGCTTAGAACTGAAAATAATTGGACAAGCGGGGTCCGCGTGCTCGCCAGCGGTCGGAAATCAGGTCGAAAAACAGGATTTGCATAGATGAATTTGATTGCTCGCCATTTGATTTCCGGTCGGGTGGAAGCGGAACGAAAATGTGTACAAATTGTACGTTGTTGCTTTATATTGTCTGGTATCCCGCTTGGCCTTTGGAACAAAGAATGGGATCGCTTGCGTTGCGCATCCGGCATACCGCTTTCGCCATCTAACCTTCCCCCGTTATCCTACCAGCCCGCCACCACCACGGGCGATAATAAAAAAATAAACCTCTTCTGGGTGCGTGATCGTAAAAAATCAAAAAAACTAAATGCCAACAGCAGAAAAACAACAAATGCCCTTACAACACAACTAACCGGCGGACCCAACCGCGGTCTGCCTTTTTCTCGCTTTTACTTTCCAATTTCGTCTCTCCCTCTCTTTCTCTCGCTCGCCGTATGTCGGCGCCCTCGCGTAACTCACACTCGCTTAATGATTCGATTCGAATCTCGGTCGCATTTTGGTCACCGTGCGCTCGTAGTAGCTTCTCTTCGAAGAAGGTTGCCACATCGTCCAGGTATTTAAGATTTAATCCGAAATTTTTAACTTTCACTCTCTTATAGCTCGTGTTAGTTTTATTGGGCTGTTCTAACAACGTATACAATTTGCAACGAATGCATGTAAACACAAAGAAAAGCGAACATGTTATTATTATCGTAGCTAATTGACTTAAACAATCGCATGTTGCTTAGCCCTTTCTCATAATTACATCCCTTTCCAAGTGCACGTTTTTGCATGTGTTGGCCTTATCGCTTCCCTTCCTTCTTGTTGTGCATTTAATATTTTATTACAATCGGTTCCTCACACTCGGCGCATGCTGGAACGTCACTCGGTTCAATGTATTAGCTAGACACTCACAGTAGACGTATTTAATTCCTTTAGTATTTATTTTTCAAACCATCCTTCATTGTTAAGCAATTTAAGGGTCTCACCTCCTCCAAGCGGTTGTGCGGTATTGATTTTTCATTCGCCTTCGGCCCAGCACGCATCACTGGACTCGTGGGACGACTACTTTCGCGTTCGGCCCCAAAGATAACAACAGCACAATCTTTGACTGGTTTCATTGTTTTGTTTTGTTTGCCGCAATCGGCTGGTGATGTGTTGGTGCTGATGAGGTCAACAACAATCGCCAACGGGAGTATTTAGGTGCAAATGGGAGACGCCGTGGTTTGATTTACATGTTGTGTTCGGCAATGTTTTTTTTTTTTATTATTTTTTTTCCCTTTCAATTTCATGTTCATTTAGATGTTAGAGAAATAATTCATATTCACCTACTCGTGGTTGATAATAGCTGCTGTACGGTTGGCACTGAATAGATCACATTGTTTAAAGGGGAAAATAGCGCATAGAGTTATCTCTGAAAAGTACGCAAAATGGAATGCATTTCTAACAAAATGACGTAAGAAATCATTATGACAAACCGTAGTTAAAAAAAGTTAGAGAACATCATTTACGTGTTAAATATGTTAAACCTTTAGACATTATGTTTTTTCCGTTAAATAATAAAATTTTAACATCATTCTTAGTATCATCATCATTCTTTTTACAATGAGCATTTATCTAAAATTCCGTTCGCTTCTTAAAGTTCATAAAAGTCTATTATTAAAAATGACGAAAAAAATCGTTTAAAAGTTAAATAAATTTTATGGGATTGAAAAAATGTAACTTCAATTTTTTTAACTCTCATGGATTAGAAAATAATATAAAATATTGTACTAGGTTACTCTACAGCTACTAATTGCGCTCAAACTTC
>JXXA01008718.1:0-11767 GCA_000956255.1 Anopheles punctulatus | reverse complement strand
TGGATTCCACGATGTGGACCATCTTCTATGGTCCTGCGCAGAATTCGAAGCCGCAAGACCTCTCTTGTTGGACAAAACCGTGATGATCGGCAGACAACCGGGTACTCCTATTCGAGTTATAGCCTGCAGAAACGTAAAATTCAAGATGATTATCTACCACTTTGCCAGAGACAACGGGCTTATCCTGTAATCCCTACCCCTTCCCATATATGTCATCCTATTAGGTGTAATCGCCGTACCAAAGGGAGGCAGACTTTGTGTTCGTCAACAATCGTGTAAGGTTGTTTGTCTTGTTTGCATGTTTGTTTTGTTTTGTTTTTTTTTCTGGCCTTTTCTGTTTTTTTCTCATTTCTTCTGTCTGTCTACAGTCAGAAGACACAGACAGTTGACCGAAATCTGACCGAAGAATCGAAACATTGCAGAAAAAAACACCAATATGCAATAGACTGGACCAAACACAAAACACAAGAACTCATCAAGCCAACACTGCACAACACGCATCACACAGCAGTCAACTACTCAACTGAGTAGGCGCGGGATAAGGCCATTTACAGGGATGCAATGCCCTGAGATTAAAATGTCTGTCAGTGCAATTAGGCACTGACAATACGGCTAAATACAGCCGTGAATATTGTTAATTAAAAAAAAAAGCAAAAATACATCAAATCAGGTTTTAAGGAAATTGTTGACCGATATCTTACCTGAGCCGGATAAGGCACGTCAACATTATTCCACAATCTTTTCAATACAAATCCATTGTCCTTCAGTACGTACTCCGTCCCAATGCAGGCCCGAACGAACACCAGCTGCTTGATAGTACCGACATTTACCGCAAGCCTATTATTATTGCTGTAAAAAAAACAAATCGAAAATTATGGCTTTAATCCCTCTGTTACACATTTCAGTCATATTTTCACTTACTGTTCCGTGATGGATTTGCACCACATGTTGAACGAGCGCTCATCCGTCTGCATTGGTTCGCTGTTACGTTCGTACGTTTTCGAACGATCTGCCACTCGCACAACTATCGCCTCCATCAGGTGCGGCCAGCTAACGTGCACAATTTCCCCAACAAGTTTCTTGGCCAGTTCGGCCGTGTCCGGTGATGATGGTGCTGGATCAAGCACAACAACCATACTGTCGTTTTTGCTAGGGAAGTTAAATACTTTTACCCGTAGTTCCTTTAATTCACCCTGCGCGATCGTGTTTGCATAAAAAGAAGATAGAAACGGATATAAAACTAAAACATTCACACTATCCTCGATCTTTATCTCCATCTCTCTCTCTCGTGACTTACGTGGTAGGGCAAATGTTTAAAAGTCGGAAAGCCTTTGGCGTATCCGTGTAGTATGGTTCCTTTTGAGGGTCCGAGCACTAGCTTATCTTCCGCGACATGTAGACTATCGCGCCATATGGCCGTTCGACGTACCGGCAGCTCGGCGATGTACCCAAAACCGTACTTCGCTTCCAATGGCTCTTTTTGATGTCCATCGTACTGATACTGCATCATCGGACCGTGCACATTGCGCCGCTTCTCCTCATCGGTGAGAAACGCATCGCACGGACCCATCGCCTTCAGCAGACGCTTCTCGTCGATGAATGGGATTAGTACGACCGCTTCCCATGCCTGCTGTTTGCCGTTCAGATCCGTGCTGAACTGCGGTGGATAGAAATCGTACACCGAGCTGGACGGATCCGTCATCAGCTGGTGGTAGGCGGCCGGCAGATGGTTCTTACTGGCTGCTGGAAGTACACTCAGCAGCTGCTGGAACGGCAGGAACGGATAGGCTAGATCGTATTCCAATTTCAGATGCGCAAAGTTGTCCACATCGCTTATAAATGGTGCGTAATGGTGTGGATAATACCACGACCACGACACCACTCCCCGGTAGTAGTAGTGAAGTGTCCACTGTAGCGCTCGTATGTAGCATTCTGCCTGTTCCGCTCGAGCCTCTCTAAAAAACACGTTAAAAAAACACGAACACGAATAGAGATTTCAAGCAATTTAGCTGTAGTATCTAAGCTAATAAAATAATACTTTTACTTTTACTTCATCCCTTTAGCGTTTGTTATAAAAAAAATCGTACGTCCCATTTAATCCCGAAAACTTACTAGCTACAAACTAACGCGATTAAAATAAATAACAAAATTAGGCGCTTAACTTTACTGCTGATTCACGTATCATACGAACATATTGACAAAAAAACTTACTCATCGAAATCCGCAAGCCCCAACTTCGTTGTGTAGTAGTTTTTTTTGTAGGCACGGAACTCCTGCTCGAACAGCTCGGGATCATTCTCGATGTCGCCGAGTGTTACGGCCGGTTCGCCATCCTCCTCCCGTTCCGAGCCCAGCAAGTCCGAGGCAGCGATCAGCGCGATCAAATCCTCGTCCATGCCTCGCGTTCCGTTAATTTCATCAGCCGTCACATCGAACGCTTCCAGCTGAGTGTGGAGTGTAAGAAAGGAGGGGTATTCAAATAAAAGTTAATAATCCGGCAATCCTCTGCTTCTCCATTGTGCCATTTCACGGGACTTAACGAACTTACATTGTCCTTCTCTCGCTTTCCCTCCAAATACTTGAGATCGGTGTAGCGTTCGAGAAACATTTCGCGATCGTATGCCGCCAGTCGCCGCATCAGTAGCTGCAGCCGGGGCAAATTGAGCAATCCGGCCTCGTTTATGTAGCCATCCATCTTCGGCAGCACGTCCATATACGCAGCGTACAGCGTGGGCAACGCATTTTCGTTGATATGAAGGTGCGGCATGTGCGGGATGAAATCATTTCCGACCAGATACACCAGCAACACCCAGTCGTCGATCAGCTTATGTATGTCAAAGGGGAAACGTAACCGGTCGCGCAAAGCTGCAAACTCAAGCTCAAGATATTCGCTGAGCAGCGTCAGATGCAGAAGGTAGAACCGGATCTCCTTCAGCACCGTCGTTTTCTTGTCGTTATTACCAAACTTTACTTCCTCGCGCAGCAGCGAAAAGTAGCGCTCATGCGTACATAACCCGAGCATGATCAGATCCGCATCCAGCCCGTACAGACAGTGACGCGTATTTGGGTTAAAACCAGGTTGTGCCTTCGCATGCCGAATGTATTCCATAATCTTATGTTCACCTTCTCCGGGCGTCTACAAGAAACGAAAGTAAGTTACAACATCACACGGGAACATATGGTGTCCACAAGCGTGATACTACCTCGTGGCCACTCAGTATGACTTTGCACGCCATCCACAGCCGGTCGGTGGCAATTTTCACTTGAATGAAGTGTTCCAAAGCGTTCTGCAATCGCACCATGAAAGCCGTCCCGGGTGTGATGCAGTTACTATCGAATCGATCATCGGAGGGCACG
Source organism: Anopheles punctulatus (assembly GCA_000956255.1). Taxonomy (NCBI): domain Eukaryota; kingdom Metazoa; phylum Arthropoda; class Insecta; order Diptera; family Culicidae; genus Anopheles; species Anopheles punctulatus. The sequence continues at coordinate 8,410 of JXXA01008718.1, read as the reverse complement.
GCTTCCCCCTTGGCGATTGCCTTTTCCAACTGCTCTTGTGCCTCGGCTGCCGAACGAAAGCGCCGTCCGCGCTGTTGATTCATTTTGGCGCGCGGTGCCACCCCATCAACGGCAATGAAAAACACCTGCTGCGGTCGGATCAGCTTGAACAGATACTCCACGTAGTGGAATATGCCTTCGAAAATTGCCTCCTCTGAGATTCGGAAGTTGACGTCCGTATCGTTCGGGTGCGAACAGTTGTGGATGATACCGTTCATGTCCAAATATAAATTATCGAATTCCGGTACCTGTGCACGCCATATGGTAGTAGTAATGGTGGCATCAACATAGCGGTGAAGGATGATTAATAAGTAAAACGATTTGTATTTAGTTGCGAATATTTTGATTTCACCATTTTTAATAATTGTTGCATATCCCCCACCTAACGTATGCAACATAAACCCACACATACGCACACACAAACCAAACACACAAGATGTATGTTACCTGATTTTCACGAAGCAGTTCGCTCAGGCAAGGATAACGCTCACTCATATAGCGAAAAAATTTGGGTACCCCCATTTTGATAATAGTTGATAAACTCCAATTTCTGTTAATTGAAAACAAAACACAGTATATTTGTTAACTGATTCTATCAATGAAAAAATGGAAAACGATCGAACTATGCAAGCCACTTTTACCTTTAGCTTCTTCTTTGTGTTTTTTTCTCTCGTTTCTGATTGCTATTTTTCATGTAGTTGTCAGTGCTGTCAACGCCGCTTGGTTGCAATAAAGTGAAGGTGCTTGTATACGTCAACAATCCATGGCATCCATTTTCAGTTCGGAAAGAGGCAAAATAGAAATAAACAAGTTAAAGGACTGGCCAATCTGGTAAAAAGGAATTATACGCCTAGAGCCTATAGACTAAACTTCAAACGATAAAAATCCGCAGAAACTTACGAAAATTAGTGCACACCAACACCAACACAGCTACCAATTTTCCTGGAACGTTAATACCTATGATTTAAGGATGGACGGATTGAATTAAATTTAATTTTAGATTAAAGTCCAGATTAGTTCTCGGCGGGCATTAGTTAAAAAGCCTACCACATCTGGCGCTAGTGTCGATAAAAGTCATTGTCGATGGTCGATGTTTTTGGCGATGACTTTTTCTTATGCCGAAGTCATGCCTGCCGCTTTACGGGCTTTCTAGACTAAATTTTACCACCATAGCTGGTTAGTCACTCCTCGCTAGGGGGAAACGATCCGAATGGGATCATGGTACCGGTCCTACCGTGTGAAGACCGGTGCCGCTACCACTACACCACAGGGCCGCCCTCAGTGTTATTTAACAATGTGTATTTTCAGATCCTTCACTAAAAAAATACTATGGTTGACTCGAATTAATCCATAACACAACTAAGTTGGATCGTTCGTGCAGCCCCAAACATCTCTAGTTTCATGACCTCGGGACCCTTCGTCAGGCATAAGCGGTAGTGAAGCTACCAGCTTCGGTTCAAGCAATCGTACAAGGTGTATTTTAAATTAGGTAAAGTCGGGAAGGTTTTGATTGTGATATTAATCAAATAAAGCGTATTTGGGATGCTGATGCCCTTATTGCTCAAACCAAAAAGGATGTTGGATGTTTACGATTTCATGTTTTTTCACTGTGGTGGAAAATAATAAAAACGACTCCTCTTAAAATCGAGAACCGTCGAGCGATTCTGTTAGGAACTGATTCTGGACAATCCAGAATCTAGTCAGAGGCCTAACCGCCTGATAAAAAATAATAAAATCTTAACAAACTTAACTTCCGACATAATTCAAGCATTTTTCATACAAGCTGACAAGACTCAACATCTTAAATATTATTTATTTGATTAATAACAATTTTAACATAACTTTTTAGCATTTGCCTAATTTGAAATGCACTACATTACACGATTATTCCACTGGGATCGGTAAATGCACAAGCGCCAAATTGACGAAATTGCTTTACCGGCATTCTATTCTCGTATAGTGCTCTCATGTCCTGGGAAGTAATCATTATAAAGTGATGAATCTGAAAGGACACATTACTAAATAACACCGCAAGTATGTACACGATCCCACAAGCATTATTCAGCACAACCAAAACAAACGATTTTCATCGTGGCATTTGAAAAAATCATACCAAAAACATCGACAATCCCGTTTAGCGACGCTAGCGCCAGGTGTGGTAGGTTTCTGAACTAACAACCACCGAGACCTAATCTGGACTTCAACCAAATTTTGTGTTTTCCGTTGACGACTTTAATACTTTTTAATTTCACCTTTATGAAATTGTTGCGGTGTATACTGATCGTACAACTTTGTTCTCGAGGTTGTACTAGTCGCGCGACTATCCGCAGACTTATTAGTATAGGTGGCTTAGTGAAGTCACCGGGACAGGTCGATGCGCCGCACTGACCTAGGTTAACTGTCGGAGTTGCGAGGCTGATCCCAGGTACACAGTCTCGCCGTAGCGTCTAACGAGACAAGCGCCGGCAAGCGTGCCGCTCGTGTGTGTGTGTGTGTGTGTTCATGTTATATGTTTAATGTAGACGATATTATATGTTATCCCGAAAAATGTGTCGCGTGTGAGTAAGGACATATCCGAAAGCATTGGGAACATAACAAAAATGTTGGTCTAATGCAAATTGTTTGTTCAACATTTTCAATATTTACATAAGTTAAGCAAGAATTGATTAAAGAAAATGACTCACTTTCATCAATTTTCTTGAGCATACACCTGAAAATAATATTATATATTCCTGCAAAAATGGATAATCAGCACTTTATTAAATTGAAATTATTACCAAATATATTTCATTGAATGTTGAATTGAACTGTTAGTTTCAGTGGTATCACTGTTCCGTGTCGCGAACTATTTTTTCGTCGAACGAATCACCAAGCGACAGAGGGGAAAAAAAACTTGATCAAAACTCAAAACGGCCACTTAATGTTAATTCTATTTTATGAAAAATAATTGTATCATGCATACAAACAATTTCAGATAGATAAAAGGGTGTAATGCTCCCAAGTAATCCTGTTAGTGATAAATTTAACATTAGTGTTTTTTTCGGGAATAGGAGTATCGAGAAAGGCAGTCACAGGCCAAGGTATGTCCATGTCACCAACACATGTACCTGAAACACGTGTAAGATGAAGGAAAAAGGTTGCATCCATAGGATTATTGATGTGTTACTAAACGCTTTTAAAATATTGTTTTTACTTTGAAGCTAACATAAAACAGACAAAGAAATAATACGATTAAAGTTCATAAAGAAAAAAGCACGGTTTCGAATATTTATTTCATCACTTAACAAATTAACTTCGTGTTAAGCAAATGTTTACAGTAGTTTATAAATTAAGGAAAGTGAAAAAAAAACTTACGTTCGCATGAAACACGCAATGATTTTGGCCAACACCGACGGGGAATTAGTTTCAGCCCAATTATTGTACACACAATGTTGTTTTTTCTCAACTAATACCCCGCTTTCGTGGGCAATTTGGTTAATGGCACCATGGTAATATTGAACTACATGAACAAATAATAAATAAATAAAGTTACTAGATAAGCTACAACTACCTAACCAGGAGCCACTTAATGCAGTAACCAAAACAAAAACGTTGAATCTGCAACGAAACATTATACATGGTTTTTACTCTCTTCCCAATTGCTGCGATACTTATTTCTAGCATGATAGTTCAATATGTTAGACAATAAATTGTTATGGTCTGTTTCATCGCATTTTAAAATAATTTTTTTTTTCAGTCAAGAACCCATCCGACCCTTCATCAAGTAAGACAGAGGTGCGATATAATTTATAGTTTGCATTTTCTGCATTTGTTACCCTTGATGGGGGGGACAAAATATTGGATACAGATCGTGACACGCGAGTATATTGTCAAACAGTAAATTCCATTCGGTAAGGATTACATGCGCTCTCTAATTTCACGATAATCTTATTACACTCTTCAATTGAGTCAGTTCACCTGTGACAAAAGCATCAAGGCCGTTTAAATTATTAATCTACTTTCTTATCATACATTATTTTCCTCTTGTATTGCATAACTTTTTAAAGGCATTAAAGAATTCTTCTCTCTTTTCTTCCTGAATGCTTCAGGTTTTATGCAAAAAAAAACACATCCATGGTACATAAAAAGATTAATTTTTTGCGAATAAAATCACACCTGTATGCAATTATTTGGGTATCCTCATCAAATCATATACTGATATACTGCAAAATGAATGACCTATAATAGTGTTTTAGCCAAGTTAACTGACACCTATCGCGTCTCAAAATTGAACAGTAGAAACAAAAATGGCAAGGGCATACACAATTCCATAAACTGATACCGACACCCAACCTACCATTTCTTGAGCTGCTATACATTACCTCTAATCGAACGTTATCCGTTCGTATATCGTAACTTATGATTTTAATATGATTTTCTAAGAAAATACATCAGTGTTGATTTGGATGCATCGCTGTACGCGTAGAATTTATGAAGCAAAATCAGCGAACAACATAACAACATAATAAACCATTACTAGTATTACGCAAACATTGAACAAATTGAATAAATAGTGCAAATAAATAGGCAAATGGCACGCTACACGTTCTCGTTAAGGTTAATGTAACATTTGTCAAAAACAAAAAAAAACCTAATAGTAGTTACATTCTAATTATAGTAAACATAGTGTTCCAAGAACTGTGTTCCAACTGTTGAAGACAACTGTCAAAAGTAAGTAGCAAAAAGATAGTTAGGCACGTATGGGTATCGTATCGTTGTAGTCGTCCTACCAAAGCCGTCAAATTAGGGAAAACAATAGGACAGGAAATTATCGTACTAAATCAAATCAGCATTATGTTGCCCTCCCCCGTCAACAGTTTATCGCCTATTTCGTTGGACGAGTCGTTTGCCATGATATTGTTCTGCCACTTGATCTGCTCTTCGTCGAACGGTAGCTCCGCGTCCAACTTCTCCTGAATCTGATCGAAGGATGTTTTAAACTTTTCCTCGATCAAGCTGAACGACTGAATCGTGGCGTTGTCGTCGAATTCATAGTTATCGATGGAAATGTTCCCGAACAGGCTGTCCAGATTAAGCTGTCCGCTTCCGTCGAGTGCACTGGTGGGGATATTGGTGTTGGTACTACCGCCATGCTGATGTTGGTGCTGATATTGGCCGCCTCCATTGCTAGCAGCGTTGTGCGAAGTCGAAGGTGCTGCTGCAACATCGATTGTTGGAAGTGATGCAGGGAATTGAGACTTGCGCATATACCGTAGCACGTTAGTCGTTGCCGATGAACCGTTGGTACAAGAAACTATTGCACTAGCAACGGCGCTGGTATGACTGTTCGAAAGTAATATATTTTCACGTAGTAACGAGTCTCCTCCGTAGCTTTCTCCCATCTGATGATGACTGGTGGAGACGGTGCTACTGTTCAGCCGAATCTGACGACTCGTTGTACTAGTCCCAGCACCAGAATTAAGCGTTTTCATCCGTTTACCATCACCGACAGGGCTTCCGTTCAGATGCGTCCGATTGGAGGAAGAAGCTTGCATTTGGACGTGCTGCTGTAGGCGGTGCAGGTCGCGAATGTCAGTGCCAGCTTTACGTTTCTTTTCCTCGTGATTCATTACACCCATGACAACGCCGTTTGCAACCGCATTAGCATTACTGCTGCTGCATGTGCTACTTTGATCGCAATTTTCCAACATCATCTGATCCATCTGTTCGATCGATGAATCACCGATACTTTCTGTGCCTGTTGGGAAGATGGATTTGAAAGAAAGCATATCCTCGACCGGTTCGCTTAGAACCGATTCTGACAGTTCGTTTTCGTACATCATCATATCACCGCTACCAGCATTAACACTACCGCTTCGAACGGCTTCCGGTGAAGGGCATACGTAATTATCACTAGGCGATAATATATCTACTGTCCCAATGTTATGTTCGGGATGTTGTTGCTGCTGCTGCTGATGCTGCTGGACACTCTGTTGTTGTACCAGCTTAGCTTGCAGTTTGGCACTCTTGTTGCGTATCTTGCGTTCATTTTTTATGGCTAGCTCACGGAGCACATTTTCGTCCGTTACCACAAGCGTGGTGATGAACTTGTTCATCTCTTCCTTGGGCGGTGCTCGATCCGCGTGCGCATTGTAAAGGTGCTTACGAAGAGACGCTTTGGCTTTTAATGGACCGCGATCACAGAATGGACACGTGTAGTATACGCTATCGTGTATTTCCATATGTCGCTTTAGCTGATAGTTCTGGGAAGGTAGATGAACATACATTCATTTCATAATAGTATAATACGCACAAGAAGGGCATCCTAGAAATATTGCTAAATATCAAGCATGTTGTTATGGTCATAAAATCGTTCATTATTCTGACTTGTTCTGGTTCTTATTTTGGCAAACATTGCATTAAACTTTTGATTCATGAAAAGTGCACTACTTGTAACCGTTTACTATACCAACTATGATGGATAGTCACACCTGGCTATGAAAAGTGATCTGTGAGTTTTGAGTGATTCTGTACTTTCTGAGTCTTTTGAGTGAGCATCGTGGTGATTCTGTACTTTTAATACCTAGCAAACTAGCATTACAAAAAAAGTGAATGTAAAAATTTGTTGGAGTATTTTATCAAATTTCTATCAAAAAATATACTGCATTGGTCAATCCCACTACGAGCAGCGCTTGAAAGTTATTTGCAACATCAATATCAAATCATCAACTGAAGCCAAATTTCATGCACATTGTTTCAAATATTCTAATTGGTTTCAAATGACGAATATGCCTGAAATTAACTTTAAGGGTCTCAACGTGGGACACTATTTTCATCATAATAATGTGTAAGGGAAATAATTTTCATGTTAAGTCATTGTCATACTTCTGGCAATAGTTAACAGGAAATACGTATAGAGCTTAGTAAAGACATGTTTGTTTACCTTTGAAAATACGCGATCACATTCTTCACAGGGAAATGTTTGCGACGAGTGCGCGCTGCCGGACTCGTCGGGTGTCATTGCGCACTCGTGATCGTCCTTTACAGCGACGTGTCAGTGTTTGTGAGTGTGCATTGCAGGCATACAGACAGGCAGGCAGGCAGGCGGGTAGATAGGTCAGAAGCAACATATTATGTTAAGCCCGTTGCAATAATGATCGCGTGCGCGTATATCGAGAAGAGGCAATAGAAAATAAGCTGTTAGTAAAGCAGCCGTTAGCTGAAGCAAAATGCAAACGACTTTTCAACGAAAAAAGTGCCGTTGATACCGGCTTTGAGGCTGATAAGTGTTCGTGTAACTTACGGATAAATCCTCCAAGGTTGAACACGCGTTGTTCTTCTCCACATGGGTCGTCTGATCGTCGACGCTTATGTCGATCGTCAGATCGTTGTTCTCCGTTGATCCGTTTGGTTCGGTTGCCATCTGTGCGCCAGTGGCAAGACCTAGGAAAGTCGAGTCTTGTCCAATGCCGATGGTTTTACCGCGATTTGCATCGGCAAAGCTACCACCTTCACTAGGGACGCTACCGATGGAATTGGTTTTATTGCTGGAAGCATTAAGTGCCATACCCGATGACGGAACCATAATGGTGGCACCGGAAAGCTGCAACGTCGCTGTACCGGTTATGCCGGACGCACCGACCATGTTCTGCTGTTGCTGCTGCTGCTGATGATGGTGTAGAAGCTGGTGATGATATTGCTGATGATGCTGTTGTTGCTGAGGGTGATGATGGCTGGATATTGGTACCAGTTTCGGTAGCTTCTCCGTCGCGTTTAATACTTTCAAGTCGATTTTGTTTCCTAAAGCGTTCAGGCCACCACCGGCACAGGCGGCCGCGGTGGTGCCGTGTGCACTAACGCCACCCTGATTGAGAAACAGTTGACTAGTATCGATCAGATTGTTTTTAGTCAATTCCACGTTGGAGATAATGATGATGCTGTGCCCTTTGCTGACCGAGGACGTGGTGGAAGAGGAGGATGAAGAAGAGGAGCATGGTGCCACGGTTGTGGCTATGTCGTGCACCACAGGCCCCGATGCTGCTGGTGCACCGGTTGCGATGGAATTAGTGTGTGGATCCGTAACCCGAACGCTTGTGATCGTACTGTTGAGACCCACAATTTGGGAACCAGAAATAGGAACGGAACTGTTACTACCTTCGTTGGCACAAGCAGAGGACAGTTTCTTTTTACTGTAAGACCGAGTTAGACCACCACTACCACCACCACCAAGAGCAGTTGGGTCATTTAATGTACTGCCGGCTGCCGGCGATGAAACCGTCAAACCTACGTGTGAAACTGGAGGTTTATTCATGGGTGCAGGGTTTCTTGAAACGCTTTCGTTAGTGTCCACGGAAGTCGTAGCTGAACCAGCTGTGCCTGCAGCCGTTCCAGC
>JXXA01008712.1:0-20629 GCA_000956255.1 Anopheles punctulatus | reverse complement strand
TGTGTTTGTGTGTGTGTGTTTGTTTTGCCGGAGGTGAGGGAATCTTCTTAGATGGTTGCCCTTCTCGTACCGTAAGCTGGAGGTTCCCCTGTGCATTTCGTTCATTTCGGAAATTGGTCGAGTTGTACACGAGGGTAATGCAGAGAGGCTGGTGCTATATGCCCTGACAACTCGCATTGCTAAACATCGATGCACTTTATTAACCGCAATCTTGTGCTGTTGCTCCTTCAATATATGCCTCCAGCAGGCGCCCAATCCATTCAAAATGAATTTTGAACGACACTAAAAGTCGAATGACTGGTGTGTCTATGTGTGTTAATTCGGTGCACACTCCCTAATCACAGTGGCGCGCGAAGAAGAAATATTGTATGGCTGCATTTTAATAGCCACACACTCACGCACACATAAAAAAGAGCAGAACAAGATACTATCGGTGTTGTATCGGTGTCTATTTCTCTCTCTCTCTCTCTCTCTCTCTCTCTCTTCAGACCCGTGTCTACTACCAATAGGAAATGCGCAACATAATAGTGAAAATCGAACAAAATCCATTATCTTATAATAACATCTCGTTGTAAAGCAAATTGCAAAACAAGCAAACAGCTTTCGGAATTTATGTACAAAGAAAAACAAACATACATATTAGCTGTAATAACCGCAGGACAATAGACAAAAATCGAATCGATTTTACTGTTCGCTTCATCCTGGCTAAGCAAGCGTTGCAAAAGAGTCACCAACGAAAAAGCTCAGCTGATGAACGTTAACTACTACTACTGCTACTACGCCACCACACATCGCTCGGGAATTCTTTTATCAGGAAGAAAGAGGAAAACGAATGCATCACAATAGCTCTAATATTTTATCATGTATTCGATGTGAATGTGAGAGAAGATGTATAATGTATTCGATGTAGAAGCATCTATCTATTGCAAAATGAACCAAGCAGAAGTAACGGACGATAAAACGTACTCATAAAACAAAAACCGATCTTGCCATCTTCGTTGTGAAACAAATAAGGTTTTGAAAGTAGTGTTACTGGAATCGTAGTCCGATCAGGTGCATAAAAAAGCAAAGTAAAAATCATCAAATACGTATGTTTTGTGAAGCTGCATTACATCGACGTACGCTTTGCCGAGAAAAATAAGGGCGAATTGGTCATTTAATCAACAGAATTGTTTAGGAAAATATAACGGTTTCTAATGATTTCAAAATTTGCTCGAGCCGAAAGTGTGATTTTAAGCACTGTTCCTGGATACCCTGGTAGATGTGCGGGAGATATTTGAAGGCAGATTTTAGTAAACGCGACGAAAGAAAACACAATAAAAAAGTACGCAAGCACATCATAAGAAGAGCGGGGCGAGAATGTGAAATGAAGTAATAATCAATAGGCAACAAAATGGTGAAAGTGAAAACAAATGTGATACTAATGTGAAACTATTGCGCGAAAAGTAAATTAACTTAATCTTAGTGTAGGTCGCTCAGTTAGCAAACCATTATGCACCCGCCGCACCCTTCGGCGATGTGTTGCGAGTATGCTGTGTATGTGTGCACGGACAACATAAATGTAATGTACCCGTAAAATCAGCACACAAGCCATATTTTATGACACTCACTCTCCAGTCTGTTTTCAGTGTTTTTTTTTTTGTTTTTAATAATGGTCATTGAACCTTTTTCATTTTCCCAACCCATTCAAAACCACGAAAAAATTGAAAAAGTTTATCTGTAAAAAATAGATAGTGATTTGCACCTCAGTTTCTTGCAAGCAGAACTCAAAGAAATTGACGAAAATAGAAAATAGTCCGAGGTCGACACCAAGAGATGCACACACATATTCGTAAGTTTAGGTTTGAAATAATCTTTTCTTTCAAAGTATTATTATATACGTTGGGGTAAATAAAAATATATTAAATGAACTTATTATATCTCTCCTTGTGTGTATGCGTGTGTTTTTGTTTTTTGGTAAATAATATCGCATAGCAATGTTTAGTAATATCAAGAAATAACGTCCCAGACCATACTCGAGAAGAACTAAAACATTTCTAGCGATATTAATTATCCGAATGAATAATGCTGGCATCATCGAACTAAGCGTTTTCACTTCTACACTTGAACATATTTATTTTTTAAGATTTTTGTTTCTTTTTAATTAGTTTCATCACAATCGAATTATTAATTATATGAATTATATGAATTATATGAATTAATATTATGAATTATACAATTACAAAGAAACAAAAATCTTAAATCTTTCTATGCCATAAAAAATATTCATTATCGAGAAATAGTGTACATTATGTTTTCCGAATAAAATGAACGTTTCTTTTTGTGTTGGCTTTAAAGGGTTTCTCCCTGAACGGAACATCACTGAGCATAAACATAACAAAATGATGCTGTCAAATGCTTGTTTGCATGGTGGTGACGTTTACCTGCAAGCTGCGTGTTTCTAAAAAAATCGCAAAAAAGAAATAGTGCAACGCTAAATATCCGTGCATTGTGTTCAGTAGGAGCCCAGCGATACATTTTATTGGATCGGTTCTAACCAATCCAATTTGGTATCTGGAATCAAGGATCAGATCCTACTCGAACCTCATATAAACAGTGTGAACCGGTAACATTTAGGATGGATAAACTGAAAGACTCACTCGGGGTAAGTGGAAAGACTCACTCGACAAGTATGCATACAAAATCTAACAACACATGTTCATTCTATTGACTGTTACATTCTACTTTGTAGATAATCGAACAGGCATTGCGCAACTTTGGTGCGGAGGAAATCTTCATATCCTTTAACGGCGGCAAGGACTGTACGGTGTTATTAGATCTTATCCAAAATTCAAACCTGAAGGATGCGAAGCGGATCAAATGTATCTATGTTCGTCCCTTGCATCCTTTCAGCGAAATTGAAGAGTTTGTCGAATTGTGTCGGGAACACTACGGCATCACGATATCGACCGTCAATGGAAGCATCAAGTCGGCGTTGGACATGATCTGCAACGAAGATCGGCAGATAAAGGCGTGCATAATGGGTTCACGACGGTCCGATCCATACTGTGAACGATTGGCACCGTTTCAGGTACCGAGCCTACTTTGGTTGGATTGCGTAACGGCAGTGAAATAACTTAAACACTACGATTGATCCACAGGAAACGGATCCAGGTTGGCCACAGCTGATGCGCATCAATCCGCTGCTAGAGTGGAGCTGCGAAGACATTTGGAATTATATCCGGGAGCGCCATGTACCGTACTGTGTGCTGTACGATAGAGGGTAAAAACGAAATAGTTTGCCTGCAAAAAAAGAAGAAACCTCAATGAAAAATCCCTTTCAGTTACACTTCAATCGGTGATCGTACGAATACGATTCCGAATCCACATCTTAAAGTTGTCTCGGACGATGGCAACGAGGAGTACCTACCCGCCTATACTTTAAAGGATGCTGACAAACACGAACGCGCGGGTAGACTGTGATATTTACGGCACATAGTCGCCGAAGAGCGATGCTGCCTGGACTCGTACGGAGAGGGTCGTCCTGGCAGCTTACAAGAACGAACGCTCACACAACGCTAGTAAAACTCTGTTGACATTTCACATCTTAGCGTAAAACGGACTTTACGTGTTTCTTGTTATTCATAAAAAAGACACTTTTTATATTTTGAACGTTTTATACAACTTATGATAGCGATAAGGAGCTTGTAGACGAAAAAAAGAGAAATGATGACAGGACGGGGAAAGAACATCGAATTGCAAATCAAATAAGGGGCCTACTTTCTTTGTACATTGTTGGACAGAAATGCCAGCGGGCCTTTCGTACACTTGTTGGCGTAATGACCTTTGATGCCACACTTGAAGCAGCTGCAAGAAAGAATGAAGCATACGGGTATAAGTTGGTATGTGCTAAAGTTACAGCATATGAACGGAACGGTGTGTACATACGTAATTTCTTCTATTGGGCGTGGTGGAGGCTTTTGGGGAACGAAATTTCCTCCTTCCTCCCCTCCAGCTATGTTCGCACCCTCTTGGTGTATTCTGTGTTTGTAATAACTCAGCGCACGATACTTGGCATCCTCCATGCGTTGCGTTGCTTCCCGTTGCTAGAATACGACAAATAAAAGTAAACCATTCTTTTCCTCTGGTTTGGTGCACCTACTACACACCTCTTGTGGCATTTTCGGACAGTAGGATGCCTTGTGGCCCACTTCGCCACAGTAGTGGCAGGTCGTGGGACGTTTCGGTGTTTGGTCCTTTATCTCCGGTGGTGGGGGCAACTCAAACCGTGGATGCATGTATTTGCACTCCGGTCCGTCGGGGCAAAAGCCAGCAAGGTAGTTATTGCAAAGCACACGCCGCACATGTCGATGTCGACAGTTTGGCCCGTGCCTACAAAAACCTCTATCGTACCATGGACAATCCTTAATCTTGCTTTCTGGATCAATATGAAGGAATGGGCACTCCTTATTATGGCAGGCATTGAAACGTGAGTAGAAGTAACATTCAGGCATCTTGGTCATATCATACTCGTGCAGAAACTCGCACTGGTCGCCCTTCTTGCAGAGCCCACGCAGCCAGTGCTTACACACGATGGTCCGGTCCCCGCGAATGTGGCGGAATGGACAGGAATTGCCTTTTTTGCACTCCGTGCCATCAGACGCATTGAAGAACAAACAAACGGCAGCGGTGGATTCTGGGGTTTTGTGAAATGAAGAATAATGGTAAAGTGTTCGGTGGATGTTCCCCAATTTCTATTAAACTTACTGTCCATTCCGGGGAAAGGTAGTGAAAGCGCCCCATACTGCTCGTTGAGATCCTTCTCTATCTTGAACACCCAACTGTCCACGTTCGCTATTAGCATATCCATGATCGAATTTTTTAGCTGCTGCTATAATGCCGGTTCCGGGCTACGCTTGCTTCGCTTCAATCCTTTCAGGACAACGCCGTATGGTCATAGAACCACTGAGTTAGAGGTAGAATATTTGGAAACAAAGTTCCGCAGCTTATTTATTCACCGTTTAGTTCAATTTAACAAAGCGAACGATGCGAAAGAAAGACTTATTTCTCTGCTCTCACTGTAACGTAAACACGATTCGCGGCAACAGTAAACAAACACACAGTTGACAGCAAGCGAAGCGAAAACGGTAGATGTGCATCGGCCATGCGCGATGACAGACAGCCTTTTCTATGTTTTGTTCACGACGCAACGAAAAATTCCAAAAACATCGCAAGCCCCTAAATTAATAAATGCTGAAACTTTTCACAACCAGCATGGTGCTCGGCATTTTCTCGGTACTTTGCAATACGCGAAAACCGAGTTTGTAATACCAAGAGAGCATCTCGGATAGGAGGATCAATTAGAAAAAACATCGCAAACTTGCTATCATGCAGAACCGCTTCACTACCAGCATGATGCTCGGTGCTTTGCGGTGCGAAAACCGATTTGTACTACCAGGAGATCATCTCAAATAGGAAGTATCAATTTAGCGTACGAAATGACTGATACGATTTTACTTAGCGCCACGCCTTCTGGTTCTTTTCTTTCTCAAGGACATAAACCATATTGGAAATAATTGGCTGATCAATTGAATTGGGGCACCATCGACATGGACTAAGGCGGATGATAAGGAGAATTCGGTCCACCTAATAATTGATTCTTTGATATAAATCGGATTTTGTGATACCAAGAGATCATGTTAACGAGAAGGCATATTTTTATCGCAGATAGTTGCTGAATATGTTGCTATAAATTAATGAGTAATTTTTTTTCTCGTATATAAGCAGCAACCATCATGAAACTTAGAAATATTCCCGCCGATAAAACAACAAAACAAAAATCATATATATTTATTCAAATTCTCTACTAGCTTTTGGTAATGCGTTAAACACGTACAGAGGATGTTATCAACCATGATGGTTGATATGTTGTTTTTATCATCCTGAATAATCGTTTATTTGAATTGTAGTATTATGAAGATTGCATTTACATATTTCGAACACACATTCCACTTTACATTCAATTGATAATGAAACTGCATGAGATGTGCAGATGATTTTGCAGCAGTATTTTGAAATAAAACACATAAGTCGGTGAATTAAAAGTCGTAATTTAAAACATACCATTTATTTAATGAAAAAGTTGTGTTTCGCTGTGATCTTATCTCTTTTCTTGTTCGTTTTCATTGTTTTGTCTGGTTCTACTTAATACTTTTTATACAAGAGTATTTTGAAGGGATTTTAATATGAGCTAAGACTTAAATTAACAATGATTCCTAATGCTCCTCACTGTCGGTGTCACTTTTGTCTGTAAAAGAAAGGATCGAAATGTGAATAATTATGTATCTCGCCAGAGACCACTGCTATTTCCAAGCAACAACTACTTACCTTTTTTACCGGTATAAGCGTGACGTTTTAGACGATCGTACAAGTCGTCCTTCGTACCGTACAACGATGCATTTGATCGAGCCAACGAATTAAGCTTTCCGTTGGCACCCTGAACTCCGATGAATTGATCTGGAGATGGTGAGAAAGGCAGGCAAAGAAAGAGAGAGAGGAAGAAACACACAAACACAGCGAGCAAATGAATTGTCGAAGACGTTGATTAAATTGGAGTAGGGAAAACAACACGAAATACAGACATACCATCTTTAAGATAAGTTTCATTGTAGAAGTTGGGCATCTCCCAACCGTCCTCCTCGTCGTCGTAATAGTGTGCGTATGTGCTGTGATGTGACGGAGCAATACTTTCTGCATATGGCGTGTGCGCTCCGTAGTAGAAGTTAACTTGTGAACCCGTCTGATCCGCAGCTGGTGAGATGATTTTCTTCGGATCTCGTTTGCGATTGGCTCTGTAAAGAAGGAACGGCAGAGTGAGTAACGGGTTGTACGGTTGTTGCTTGACGAAGGACTCAGATGCTTACCGCGCACAGATCATCCAAATCAGAAGGACGATGAGTATTATGAAGATGACGGTGGCTGCAACACCACCGGCTATGTAAGCAAATTCAGACCGTTCCGTACACTTCGTGCCCGTGAACGATCCTTTGCAGCGACATGATGGTAGACCCTTGGCATCCTTGACGCAGTGACCTGAGTTCTCGCAGAAACCGTTGCACATATCTACAATTGTAACGAATTAAAAATTAATAATCATACGACCTTTCACATTCAAATGAAACGTGTCTCCATACCTGAGCATTCCATTCCTGTACCATTAAAGCCCGGTTTGCATTCACATTTGAAGTCCGATGTTTCGGGAATTAGTATGCAGAACGCGTTCGTGTCACATCGTGGTGAACCATCCGAGACGTCCTCACACGGGTTAATGCATTCATTTTTGTTATTCTAAAGCAAGAATGAAAAAAAAATAAATTCAAATATGATTAATCAACTCTCGTTTCTGCTTCATCCATTAGCTCGAGACCGAATACATACCGATGCTGTGCTTCGCGTGGTATGATTTGGTGGACACGGGACGCACGACGTCTGCTGGTACTCGGACTGATAGAAGCCCTTGCGACACTCCACGCACACGTTCAACGTTCCATTGAGATACGTTCCGGGTGAACAGATAGGCAGCGAGCACTCTTCAACGTTGGATGAACCTAGCTTTGCCGTCGTTCGTCCATTTGGACACGACAGACAGGACGAGTGGACTCCCTGCTTGCGGTACGTACCACGTGGACATGGTTCACATTTGCCCTCCAGACCAAGTTGCATACCGGAGCTACATTCATCGCGACACTCGCTCTTGCTCGTCGCTTCCGGTGTTCGTGTCGTTTGTCCCAACCCACAGATCTCGCACGAGAACGAACCCTCGTTCGGTTGGTAGTACCCGAAGCCACACGGTTGGCAAAGTCCGGTAACCGAATCCAGATATTTCCCAGCAGCACAGCGTTCTGGAAAAGAACGCAGAACAAGGAGTAAGAAGTGCTGCTTTTATGTTGTCTATCAAGCAAAAGTGCATAAACAGCCCTACACTTACCTTTACACTCGCCGGCTGATCTGGCACCAACCAGTGCGGTCACGCCAGGTCGTCCCGCAATTTTTGGACAGCTCTTGCACTGCAGCTGACCAATCTCGGGTTGATAGGATCCCTCCGGGCACGGTAGACACGTCTTGCTAGACACGTTGTAGAACGTGCCGACAGCGCACGGCACACAATCCGGTTCAACCACCACTTGACCCTGCGGACAGGCGTACTCCGTGACGAGATTGAGCGAAGAGGCATCACCGAACGTGTTCGGAAGAATATCTTGCACAGCGAACTGATTGTCCTCCAGAATGAGCTTCTCCAGCAGGTTCAACGTGTTCAACCGCTGGCCATTGGAATTACTCACAATTTCACTGTGAAAATGGTCAACGAAACGTTAGCAGCGACAGTCATCATTATGAAACTATGCACCATGAACAACGCACAACTCACCTCTTGATCGGAATGGTAGCATTGATTGCGTATGCACTCTCTGGGTTGGGAGAGATCTGCAGCACTGTCTGTCGCTTAACAATATTTGGATGCCGATTACGATCACACCTTACATCGATCTCCACGTTGCGGCACTCGCGGGATCCCTCCATCGAATGCGAACACAAGTTCCAATCACGGTTCAGTGCGTTTATAGCGTTCTTGATGCGCTGTCGTAGCACACCCTGCCCAGCTTCGTTACACAAAACATCCGATGGGAACTGCATCTGAATGCGAATCAAACGTTGCGCTGGTTTTGTTGGCGAACACGATGGATACACCAGCGGCACACTCGGGTGAGCCGTCGGACGCCAGAAGCCTTCCGAACCACAGGTGTAGAACCGCGGCACTACCTGAGAGAACTTCATGCCCTGGTTGCAAGCAATCTCGCACACCTTAAACTGACCTCCTGCACCCCAGTCTTTGCAGCTTTGCGATCCTCCCAGTGGATCCGCCAGTGCCGGGCAGAAATCCGCTACAATCGTTACTTTGAACGCGCAGGTAGCAGTGTTGCCAGCGGCATCGTATGCCAGATACATCACATCGTATATTCCCCACAGCAGTGTCTCTCCTGAACGATGGCCGTTGCGTTCCACAATCTTCGAGATGCCTATGTTGTCGGTGAAACGTGGTTCATCCCAGTTCACGACAGTCGATCCATTCTTCGCCTCAATCCAGAGGTCCGTTGGGCAGTATTCGACTTGCGGAGCTTCTCGATCCACCTGCAACTGTTGACAGTTTGCACCGGCATAGCCTGGTTTACATTTTTTCTGCCCACATGTGGACGGTACGGAACGTTGCACTCCTCCAAGCGTTTGCTCATAGCCGGCCCAATTCAAGATAAGGTTCTTGTACAGGACCGGTTCGCTGCGACAATCGCGAACCTGCTTCTGGATCTCGGTGGTAACATCCAGTGCACGACTCCAGATCTGCACCTTTGTTAGTTTACCTTGGAATCCAAGGTCACTGTATGCTTCCTTGCGGCTGCCTTCCATTAGCGGTGCCCCGAGAACCGGCCAGCAGCTAAGTGTGCGACGAGAAGTATTCTGTTATTAAAAAGTTCTCTACAAAAACCCAACCGAACAGACAAACTTACTATTTGGGAAGCACTCGGTTCACCCCGTACTCAGCCTTACTGGCAATGAAACCTTCGGTGATAAGCATCAGCTGTCCAGTTTTACCATTCCATACAACCGCGATGTGATGCCACTGGCCATCGTTGATCGTGCTGTACTCCTTGAACGGCAGGAACACATCTTGCAGATCGTCGAAGAATGAGACCTGCACTCCACTGGAGTGCGCTTGCAGCATCGTTCTACGTTTGGTGATCACATTCGGTGCACTGTGGAGGAGAATGTTATAAGAGGTTAACGTTTGTTTTTTATTTATATTTAACAGCCAATTATTAAACACGGAAAGCACAAATTGGCACATACTCGGCAGAATAGAGTGTGATGAAAATTCCAGTATCGTCCCTCTGGGCAAACTGTACCCACATGGCCAAGGTTAGACTGTCAGACGAAGTAGTGTAGAACGGCACAACTTGCGAAGCCGATGAATGATACGGATCACTGAAGTACAGATCGTAATCGATTTGGACCGCTAGGGATAATAAAATGAACATCCACTGGTTAGCTATCCTTCTTTCGGTCGCTGTATGTTGTAACCTACATTTTCGACAATCATCTCCAGTCAGATTGAACGGACACTGGCAGTAGAAATCGTTGTTCAAGTCGATGCAAACAGCTCCCGGTGGGCATGAGTTGTCCTTACAGTCCGCCTGATCCTGCTCACAGTTACGTCCAGTGTAGCCCGGTGGACAAATGCATTGATAGCCGCTTCCCCGATCGACACAGGTTGCTCCATTCTGACATGTACCAGCTTCACACGCATCAAACTCATACTGGCAGCCGACGCCGGTGAAATCCATCGAACACGAGCAATTCAACCCTGATCCGTAGTCCTTGCACTGGCCCTCATGCATACACGGTTGTCCGATGCAGCGATCCGGTGCCGTCTCACACTTCTTACCATCTGTGCCGCTCGGACACACGCAGAAGAAGTCCTCGAACAAATCGATGCACTGTGCATCGTTCTTGCACGGACGTTCCACGTCACATGCCGTCACTTGCACGTTACACCGTTCACCCGTCCAACCCGCTGGGCATTGGCACTCGAATCCTCCGACACGATCCAAACACGTACCTCCATTCTGGCACGGTGCATACTCACAGTCGTCGATGTCGTTATCGCACAACTTGCCGTCGAAACCCTGTCGGCATGCACACTCGAATGCGTTCTCTCTATCCAAACACTTCTCCGTACCGATCGGGTTGCATGGATCGCTCAGACATTCGTTCCTATCCGTCTCACACTGAACGCCAACAAAACCTGGTCGACATTGACAGGCGAAACCATCCAACCGATCGACGCACGTTCCGCCATTCTGACACGGTGCACTTTCACAGTCGTCAACCGTGTGCTGACAGTTTTTGCCCGTGTAACCATCGGCACAGCTGCAGCTGTAATCGTTGATCAAATCCGTACACATGCCTCCATTTTCGCACGGACTACTGTCGCACTCGTCCACGTTGATATCGCAAGCAGCACCTTCCCAGCCCGGATTGCAGACACATTCGTGGTAGAAGTATCGATCGACGCACATACCATGGTTGCATGGTTCCGACAAGCACAAGTTGATCTTCTCCTGGCACCGCTTCCCAGCAAAGCCTGGTGGACAGGCGCAGCTAAAATCATTCACCAAATCCGTACAGTTTGCCCCGAGTAGACACGGCTTCTCAGCACAATCGTCCGTGTTGATGCTGCATAAATGGCCCTCCCAGCCTGGAGTGCATTCGCACCGGAAGCGTCCCTGCTGCAATGCAATACACGTTGCTCCATTACCGCACGGATTTTCACCCGCAGTGCACGGATCGATCGTAATGTCGCAGTTATCACCAGTGTATCCACTGCGGCACATGCACGTGTAGTTGCCGAATCCGGGTTCATCCTTACACATAGCACGGGCGGGGCACGGATCCGCGTCGCAGTCACTCTTTGCCTCCTGACAGTTGATGCCCGAGTAGCCACGAGCACAGCGACACTCGTATCCTTGCGGAAGATCTTTACACGTACCACCGTTGTAGCAGGGCTGCGAGGCACACTCATCGATATCGATCTCACACCGGGTGCCCGAGAAACCGGCTGGACAGAAGCAGTGGATATCGTGCCCCAGTGGTACACACAGGCCTCCATGTTGACAGGAGTTTTCATTACACATGATCGGTTTGCAGTCATCGGCCGTCAGTGAACCTATCGTGTCTGTGCGACGTCCCGATGGACATTCGCTACAGCTTGTGGCTCCCTCCGACTTCTGGTAGTAGTTTTTGGGGCACGGCGAGCATGGTGCTAGTCCCGTGTGCGAGTACGTACCCGCTGGACACTTTCGTCGGCAGTCGGTTTCACTCTGAGCCGCGGGTTGATAGGTGAATGTGCCGCTCGGACATGCTTGACAGTCACGGAAACCACCGAGTGGCGGTGTTGCAGAGAACGAGTTGCGCGGACATTCCAGGCAAGGTACCAGCCCCGTCGGGGAATACGTGCCGTACCCACAGATCGGTACACAGTCCTGAACGGCCTTCGAACCGTCCTCTTTTGTGTACGTTCCTACCGGACACTTCAAGCACGATCCTTGTCGCTCTCGATGCTGATAGAAGCCCTTCGAGCAAGGCGAGCAAGTCTTCTGGTTCTCACCAGCGTACGTTCCCGCTGGACAGTGCAAACAACGCGGTACATCGTTCGTGTCCATGTTCAGTACCTCACCAACGCCGCACGTAAATCCGCGAGAAATAGCGCTCTTGAGGGCACGCAGCGGTGGACACTCATTGCCGATTGACTTGACATTGGACAGTGGCTCAATAGCTGCACTGGCGTACGGCACACTGAGATCGAAAATTAAATTTAACGTCGATCCGCAAAGATCGTACAGCTGCGGTTGCTTCACAGCCGGATCGATCAGCAGAATAAAGTCCATCTGTACTACGTTCTCTTCCAGGAGCCGAGGTACCGACTTCAGAATGGTAACGTTCATGTTGACGTACACAGCCGAACAACGCTGTGATAAGACACTACTCAGACTTGCAAAGTGTTTCGCAGTCTGTTCCTGGTACTGTGGTAGACACTGTTCTGAAACAACTCCGTTCGCTCGATAAGTCGTAGTGGCCACTACCTGATAGTCCGCTCGTTGCGTGTTTTCCGACACACAGTCCGGAACGACCGACGATGGTTTCCAGAAGCGTCCCTTTTTGCACATAAACACCTTCTTCTTATCTGCATCCGTGAATCGGAATCCTGGGTTGCAGGTGGCTTCACACTCTACACCGCCCGACTCCTGCGTAGTACACTTGATTTCTCCATTGCCCGGCGCCTGCAAGTCCCAATCAACGCACTGGGTCGGTTGTACTGCGACCTGGAAGTTACAGGTGGCCTTATTGTTGAACTTGTCCGTTGCTACAACCGTTACGTTGCGGAATCCACCCAGCGGGATTGAGGCCGATTCGGGCACATATTCAATCCGTACGTCTCCTGAGCTGTCCGATGCTTTAACGCGCTTGATCGTGTCATTGAAGTTGACGTAGTAGTTGGCCTGCTTCTCACCCAGCTCTATGACGAAGCTCTGCGGACAATCGAGCAGTGGTGGCGTAATGTCCGGTACCGTGATATTGATCTCACAGATCGCAACATTACCATCGTAATCGTACGCGATGTACTTGACGACTGTGTTTTCCAATACGTAGCTAGTTGTCTTGAAGTGGGGTGGTTTCACCTCAAGCCGTGCGATCGAGCCAGAGTTATCCAGGGCAGTCGGTTCGGTAAAGTTCAGCGGTAGTACCTCGCCGTTCGGACCGCGCTTTACCAGAATAGGTTGTTGAGGGCAGTTCTGGAAGATTGGCGGTTCGTTGTCAACGCACGGCGAGTAACCGTAATCATAGCCGAGCAGAGGATCCGACGACGGCTCTTCACAGCCCATTAGCTCAAACTTCAGGCAAGGATTGTCCATGTAGCTAACAATGCCTAAGATGACGAAGCGGGCTTGCACATACTTTGGCAGCGTAATCATAGCCAGTTCACCGTAGTTTCCTGGATCACGCTTCGTGAGGTTAAAGTTCGGGAAATACACGACATAATCCTCCTTTTCGGACTGCTTGTAGAAGAAACGAATCTCCGTCGGGCGGCCTACAATATCGTTCGTCACGACACCCTTTACGAGCAAAGCCTTCACTCGGTACACCTTGCCCAAATCGACACTGACGTACGTGAACGTTTCCTGCTTGCCACACCATCCGGTTACCGAGTTAAGTCGCACATTCTTAGCTTCATAGTTTGCACGCTCAGACGTGGCATTGATTGCACTGTCTGGGATAAGTCCGGATGAGATCCCAATCGGTTTGATCGTCTTGCACTCCGGCTGCTTAACGCACGTGATCGGTCGTGGATTGATCAGTATGTAACCAGCACGCGAACATCCAAACAGTACTTCCGAGTTCTGTTCGTAGCTATTTGCCACCTGGAATCCATCATTCGGACGACCTGGATCCACACAGACCGGGCCTTCGCAGCGCAAATCGCCAAAGTCCCAGACACCGTTTGCCTGACAACGGACTACATTATCGTTCATCGTGGTCTGTCCCGCCAGCTTGAACGTGTTCTGACAACCGAAGAAGAACGAACTCATGTACTTGGTGTCCGCATACTGGCCATATTCGGCGCCGGCGGTCGGCATCGGTACACCACAATCTGCGCGAGAGCAAGTAGGCAGCACACCCGACAGCCAATAGTCCGGATAACCCGGTTGCGGATCAAACACACACTGACGGAACGTCGAAATTGCCGTTTTACCAATCTGCTTGCCCGATGTCGTACACTCAAGCGTTACGTTTTCGTTAAAAGGTACCAGAATATCGTTCTGATCACCTCGCTTCACGAACAAACCTTCCTTCTCGTCGTCCGGCAATGAAACACATTTGGCACCTGTTTGGTAGGGTCGCGAGAAACAAAAAAAAACAAAAGAAAACGGGAAAATAGTGCTATGCGTCCTATAATTTAAGTTATTCCACACTCACTCAAACACTTCGGCATGGAGGCATTCCAGTTGCCATTTGACATGCACGCCAAAGACGAACTTCCCGAAAGAACATATCCAAAGTTGCAGTGGAATCGCACAACGTCGCCAAAATGATGCTGGATCTCGCTGCTGAGCAGTTTGCCGTTTTCCGGATCACTCAATGCTGGGCACATCTTAGGCACACAAGTCTTGTTACGTTGGTAAACGTCACCGTCCAGCTCGCCCGTTTCGTGTCGCTCGATAAAGAATCTATGTAGAAACGTACAATAAAAGGTAGCTAATGTTGGAGTTCTCTTACCCTCACCCGTTTCGTTAAGCCCAGTTGAAGCGACCACTTACCCTTCAGTTCCATTCTGACGGAACAGTTCGTAGCCAAAGTTACAAGCGCATTTGTACGAACCAGGCGAGTTGACGCACTTCTGATTGCAGCCACCATTATCCTTGGTGCACTCGTTCACATCCAAACAGTCCAGGCGGGTGCAACCCATAAGCTCCAGCTTAATGCATGGTGCGACGACAAAGTCTTGAATCTTGAACTTGATGTAACGCGCCTCGATCGGCATCGGGAGGTTCAGAATGGAAAGTGTCGGTTCCAGAATACGGAACTCTACCGCCGTTCCGTCAGGGTTGGCGTAGTCCTTGAACACATCAGAAATATCGTCGGAGTATTCAAGTCGTATAGCGGACGTGAATGCCAACGCACCATCCATTCGTTGCACGGACATTGTCCGGAAACCACGCACAATCGTCGGTGCTTTCAGGTCAATTATAACCCAGTTTGAACCACGTTCCTTTCCATTGCCACACCAACCAACCGAATTCAATCGGATCATCTGTAGGAGTAGACGAAAGAGGGGATACAGGACAAAGAACGCGTTAAAGATTGATTGAAGATTTTATGGGCCAAATATGCCATTTTCGGAAACTAGAAACCAGAATCGTGGAGTGTATGAATTCAGGTTTGCTATGCCCAACCCACACGTGTAAAGGAAGTAAAGTGAAAGGGAGAGCTCGAACGACGTTGAGTAGTTCTCCTGAGTAACTCAACAAAAAAAAACGACTAATCGATGTCGGTACTTACGCCTTTTTCGTAGCCACCTGCCGTCGACGACACCGTTACGCTGTCATCGGATATACCACCGTTAGAAAGACCCAGATCGACCACGGGTCGGCATTCCATGGACGAGGTGTAACCCGTCTTACACTTGCAATGGAACGAACCGGCCGCGTTCATACATTCGGTCGATGACGCATCACACTGAGACGTTTGACATTCATCAATATCTGCGAAGAAAGCAACGATCGTGTTCAATTAGTACGTCCCCGATGGGGGTCAACAACCAGACGCACCGCAGCCATACCTTCACAAACCGGAACATTAGAGAAGTCTTGCTGCTCGTTGCATTTCACAGTGTGTGAACCAATCAAACGGTAGCCCTTGTAGCATTGGACGCGTGCCTCATCACCGTAATAATACTCGCGTGTTTTGTCCACCACGTAACCATTCTGAACGTCAGGAATTCTTTAAAAAGTAGATAATGGAAGATTACGAAATTCATTTCTCTCTGTTAATCTCTGCCGCATGACGTGGACGTATTATCGGACTTACTTGTAGCATTGCTTACGAGAACAACTCGGTACGGGACTGCTCCACTGACCGTTGGACATACAAATCAAGATAGGATGGCCTGTGCGAACATATCCAGGAATACACTCGTAGCTAATAATCGTACCATAACTGCGACCTCCTCCATTCAGCACGGTTACGTTAGCGTGCGATACCTCAGCCAGTGGTGGACACTGCGAAGCCATACAAGCCGGCTGACGTTCCCAGGTACCATCAGCGAGACAGGAAATAGTTTCCGTAGCAAGACCGGATGCAAAAGCGAATCCAGCGTAGCACTGGTACGTCGCAATGCCACGATACGTCACGTTAGTGGTCTTGAAGGAAAATCCGTTGTCGATCTGTGGTACGGGTCCGCAGTAAACCTCTGACGAATGACGGTGAAAAGCTCATTCAACTTCCGCTATATGCAATTACCATTTATGTCCATATTTACCTTGACAGTCGGGGATGTAGCTAACACTCCAATTGCCGCCATTCTGACATACGGTAGTAATGCGGTTCTTACCCGTCGCAAACTCCTGCCCGACAGGACACGTAAAATTGATGACCGTGCCGAAAGCCGTATCGCGACTACTCGAGATAGCTCCAATACCCGGTTTCAGTTCTGGACAGTCGGCAGAAAACTCTGCCGCCCAGCTGCACATACCATCAGAAAGAAACCAGTTGTTAAAATCTGGACAAGAACCGTCTAGACATTGCGCAAACTCTTACCCTTTTCCATTGTACAGCGCGTCAGTGATGAACTTCAATAGCATTTTTCCGGACGAAGCCGTTAACGTGATCTTTGGCGCGTTGTTGTCCGTGAAACCGTTACCCGCGTGCAGCCGCACACCCGACGTCGATGGTCCATCGAACACTTGCACCAAATCCGACCGATGCACATCAAAATCGACAAACCGCATCGACAGCGGTTTGCCGGACGGATTCTTGATCACGAAATAACACTCCTGGTTGTTCGGATACGGTGATAGATTGAACGCCGGCGAAGTTACCGTACCGTTGGCTCCGTTTACAACCGCCGTACAACCTTCCACATACCGAATGTTGAAACCCTTTGCCGGTTGGGCAAGAGAGGTGCTGAAGTACAGGTACAGCTTGCTACCAGTTGATATGATCACACGGCTCGGTTTCGAATCAATCGTGCCGGTCAGCTTGGCAATCGGCTTATCGTGTGCACTGTCACCATCGCGGATGAGCAAAAAGTCGCTGTCCGCGTTCAGATCGAGCTCCTGAACGTCCAGTGATATTGTGTACCCTTTCCGTGCACTAATCACATACAGACACTCTATTCCACCCGGATACGCCTGTGGGAAGCCAGGGCTCTTGAGGTACTGCTCCTGTTTACTCGCTTGCAACACTCCACCACACGTTTGCGGTTCGGTTTTCCACGTTGCACGGAATCCCTTCTTCTCCACGCTGCCGTCCGATGTAAATTTGATGATCATAAAGTTAGACGCCGTAATAAACGTCCTGTTCGGCACGTCACTCTTGCCGGACAGTGTTGCCAGCGACACCGCTGTATCCTCCGTTCTACTGCCGACCAGAATCTGTACCGTATCGAAATTCTTCTCCGTGTCAAATTCCTGGAACTGTAGGATGATATTGCTGCCTTGCGGACCTTCTAAAGTCCACTTGCATGACTTTAAAGATGTGTACTTTTGTGGGAAGTTTGGTGACTCGATTACATCACCTCCCGATGCCATGTAGATGTTACAGTTTGCACTGCAATCCAGCTCATCACTACCATCACCACAGTCATCGTTGCCATCGCACTTGTAGGCCTGATTGATGCAGGCTCCATTAGAGCAGTGGAACGATTGCTGTGGACAGGCACGAGCCTTACACATGAAGGGAAGCAGTGTCTCACAGGACCGCAACTCCCAGCTCTGTTCCACCGCACCCAGATTCGCTGCAACGCATTCTCCGGCCATAGGATTCGGTTCGTTAATCGCCCAAAAACCGGAATACTGCGAAAACAGATCACCCGACGTGGATTCGAGCGTGTTGGTCCGCAGATCATCGAGCGAGGCGAAACCGAGCCAGTACTTGACATTGTTGCGCGTTCGATACTCACTGCTGGTCGCAATGCTGTACGTAGCGTTGTTCTCGTCGTACGAGTCAACCGTCACCAACTCCGAACCATACCTAGGGTAAACATTTTCTTCAGTTTCTGTCCAGTTTTATGGCAAGTGTTTCCAAAGCCTACCTTTTACAAAGTGTCGCCGACTTTTCCCACGAATGTTTCACATTAAAGTACTTGTAACAGTGCAACCCGCGAAGTTTCCATCCTATAGAAATAAGAACGAATTCCGAGGTGAGAAACAAACGGTTATCAATGCGCTCGGGAAACACTGATATGAAGACCTCAAAGGAGAACACTTACCATTTGGGCAGGTAAGCACATCCTGTGTCGTGTGATGGAGGCAGCAAAACCGGTCAGAATGCCGAATGCCAGAAACCAGAACGGGAAAGAAAAACGTGTGTAAGAAAGCAGGCCTACGTATCGCTGCTAGAACTACATTGTCTTGAGCCTTCTCTTACCTCGGCGGATATTCCCGTTACGGCAACTATCAGCAGCAGGGTCCAACATTTAGGGAACGTGTACATGTTTGTAGTTTCTGACTGTCGGAACGGAAGAGAAGCATGCGGGTGGGTTTTAGGTTACCTGTTCTTTTATTATTATTATCATTATTATTACTGCGTTGGGGGCGTTGGCGTGGCATCAGGTAGCTTCGTCACCCCTACCATCACCGCACGAAAGTGCGACAATAATTTATTCCATGCGAGTCGCGAAAACCTAACGGCGCTCGAGGCTCACAGGCAGGCCATCGAACCAGCCAACCCTTAACAAGAAATCGCTTGCCTACAGTAGCCAAAGTGCCAAAGACACCAGAAAAGTAACCCTCCATAATACACCTACTTCCTTGAGCGGGGGTAAGAGAGTGTCGTGTTTACTTTAAATGATCGGAAATGGTTCAGGAATCTCGGAGCGCAGTGAATCGCTGTTGGTTTGCTAAATAGCAACGTGGCGGGATTGTTTGATTACCAAATTAAACACACGATCGCGATCGTGGAACTGAAGTAGAAGGAGGTAACCGTTTACGCGCACGATCAGTGTCACTGTTTGAGGTTAGTGAACCGTGATGACGCACCTCCAGCGGCCACTGCAGACGGATCAACGGACGGGTAAACGGAACGAAGCGAAACTTTTCCAATTTTGATTATTTTTTCCAAACATTTTTTACGTTCGATAATGAGATGGCGAGGAATGTGGAATGAGTAACGCATACGTTCGGATAATAACTGTGTCACGCTATTTACAGAAGCTATTCTGTCAACCTTCTGCAGTCTTGGCTAGTTTTGGGTGGACAAAATTGCTGGACATAACGGTTTCACGCTGGAGGTACACTACACGCAACCATTTCCATTCCACGACATTGGCTGGCACTTGCTGCCGTTTCTGGGTCAAACATTTCTGACCAATTGTTGCAGAATTCCGTGCACACTGAGTGACCAACGGTGGATTTGGTTGTAGTCTGATATATTTTATTGTTTCTTTTTTTTTTGTTGCTTGCGAAATAACCATTACGCTTATCGTCGAAACAAGCGAACTTTCTCCATCGACATCGGAAATCGTGACAATATTTTACTCCATCGGTTAGCATCTGTTGGCAAAGGCTACGTGATGATTTTCGTCTATTGCTTTCCCACTAGCGCAAGTAAGGTGAGTGGGTGTAAATTTTGTAGGTTAATTATTTAGCCCACGGGAAAAGAGGGCAGCATTGTCGTCCTATTGTGTGCAACGGTATTTCATTCACCAGAAATCAAAATCGCCCAGCGAAAAGCTGGAATTTTGGCAACATTAAATAAGCCATTCATAGGTCACAATAAACGATGAAACCCCTCAGCACAGCTTTGTATATAGCCATCAGTGGTTGAAGAAATGGCAGAAGCAGATTTATGGCTACCATCGCCTGGTTCGCGCACACAACTTGCTCGCAAGTGACTGGACAGTGTTAATTGCTTTGTACCACCGTTGCGCCAAGGCACACCGCAAAAAAGGAGGCAACGTGTTTGTTAAACGCATTCGTTGGCCAAACGTTTCGATATCATCACTTCACGCCTCAAGACGTCAGACCAAGCGTTAGCGGGTGTTTCAGTTCAGTTCGACGGATTATGTTGGTCAGTCCCGGACGGCCGGCGCTTCCTTCCGAAGCTTTTCTCTTCGGCCTCCATTTCGTTTGCATTTGAACACAGCGTGGAACAGGGTACTCTTCACACCCCACCGGTTGAACTCAATCTCATCAATTCGCGCCCGTACATCGATGTAATGCAATCATAAAGCAAATTGGATCAGCGGCGTGCAACTCCTATCGACGCTTTCCACCCTCAGTCCGGATGATCTCCGATCTGAAACACCGCACACACCCCC
>JXXA01008704.1:0-13388 GCA_000956255.1 Anopheles punctulatus | reverse complement strand
TTTAGCACGATGTTCGAACTGTTTAGCACGATGAAATGGGAAGACTATAGTTAATGCGAGTGGTTGTCAGCTCTTGATTTTCATGTTACATCATCAATACTTCGCTTACAAATTCAAGAACATAATGCATTTTTGTACTGTTTTTATCCGTTAGCATCATCGCAAGAAACTGCAAGGAAGACGTCTTGATTTCGACTGCAAGAAACGGCGACAAGCCAAAGGTATGTAATTTCGTCAATCACGCTGACCATCCCATCCTTCACTGTTTTTCAAAATATGTTTTCCCTCATTTTATGATCAAAATCAAACATGTATTATTGGGATTTAGAAATCATGTAAAACAAAATAATGCTGTTAAAAATTTTGGTTTTATTTATTCAGAGCAATATGCAAAGAATGCTAAGCTTAAAAAAAACAAATGAACGAACATTTACGTCTGATAAGATACTGCAAAACACAGCACAAAATGTAAAATATTGTACTAGACGTATGGGGAGCTTTTCTATAAAGCTCTATGTAGTAATGTAGTTGACCAAGCTTTTGTAGGAGTGTATTTGTAATTTTATTTTCATATTGTTTTATCGGTTTTAAGAATTTTATTTTCTTTATTTTCTTTATTTTCATGGCGTCGGATGCAAACGTTATTTTGTTGAACCCTGGCAAATGCACACGCTCTCTTCTACACCGTCCTGATCCACATGTCCAAATGATCGAACCTTGATATTTATGTTTTTATTTCAATGCTTATTGATTCACTATGGTTTGTAACTGTTGTTGTTGCTGATGCTTTGTTTGCCACGTCTAATCACTGCGAATAAACATTATGTCGTATGCAATAATGCTAATCATAGGGTCTCAAATTACAGATGATGAAATTAGGAGCGCGGAGGAGAAGTTTGCCGAATCGCTACAGCTTGCACAGGTTGGAATGTACAATCTGCTGGAAAACGACGTAAGTAGAAAGTGTTATAATTACGTTGATTGATTTCAACTATTGTTTCATTCGACAACATCCAAGCACATGACGAAATTGCAAGAACATTAGTTTAGTGGTTTAAAATTGTTGCTTGTTTTGGTTTTTCATGCTGCAACGCTTTCATGTACGCATCACTGTGTGCACGGTACTGCTTCACATTGTGATGAATCATCGATATGTGGGCCCCTTTTTTCGTTGATGCGACGATAATCGGCTGCAGGTCGAACAAGTATCACAGTTGGTAACATTTGCCGAAGGAATGCTCGACTACCATTCGCAATGTTCCGAAATACTAAAAGTATTAGTAGAGACATTAAATGAAAAGTAAGTAATGAGTGTGCCCGTGCATGTATGTGTGTGTGTGTATGCATGTTTCGCAGAAGCCAGTAATATGAACGTTCTTTCTTTTCAACAGACGCGAAGAAGCTGCTGCAAGGCCAAAGCATGAATTTGTACCCAAGACACTTGCCGATCTGAACATCGAGATGCTGGGTTCACAGGACGGAATGAACGGTGGGGCTCATTTCCTTAATCCCAACAGGTTGAACAATTCCCATCATCACATGTACAGCTCCCAGCAAAATCTGTCCAATAACAAAAACCACAGCTCCAACCACAACAACAATAGTAGCCACTTTAACCGCAACCGACTGTACGGCTCTCAGCAGAGCCTGTCGTCCACGCGAAGCGGCGGTGCGTCAAGTGCATTTGGTGGTGTAGGTGGCAGAACAGGTGACACCAGTGGCATTGGTAGTACTAGTAGTGCCGATGGGTCTGAGATGCAGCCGCCATCGTACGGTTCGTCCGTAGATAGCTGGCTGAACGCATGGGATCAGCCGAATAATGGGGGATACACCGGAAATGGTAACAGTGGTGTTGGTGCTGGGTCTAAACCGGCAATTGTCAGGAGTACTGCGGCCAGCAGCGGAAACAACAACAATCGTTTTAATCTTAAAAGCAGTAACAGTACAATGTACAGTACCGCTACTACCACTAGCACCACAATGTTTGCTAACAACAACTACAGTGATCCTTGGTCAGGTGATTTGTTTTATTTTGTTTTATATATGTCTTCATTTATTCGGTTAAGATAAGTAAACCATGTACCATTGAATAATGCGTTCCTATTGGTGCGTTTCAGTAAATATCGTATATTATATAGGTATATATAGATAGTTTTTTGTTATGTGAAGTAATTTAATCAGGAAAATTCAGTTATAATTTCGAATTTCTCTTTATTATTGAAAGTTTGCTCAATGCTATGAACTGCGCTTCATGTTAAATAGCACGTAAAAAATAAAGCCATTGACAAATAGCACAGACAATGGCACATACATTCAAATGGCCTGATGCTCTGTATACGAGAATTTTGTTTAGATAAATGATGAACTGAAAGTACTGCAATACTGTTGTAGATTCAGTTGTACAAAATATGTTTATTAAACTTTTAACAGTTTAACCTGTGCGAATACAAACGACATAATTCAATGTATTTAGCATATCCTATAATTCATTAACCTCTGTTTATTTTTCGATTGTGCTCGTGCTAGCCTATGCGCATTATTGATTGGTACAATTATGTTATCATAAGTTATTATTGTAATTAGCAGATAATTTCTTTAAATTTTGAACTTTTTCCTTACAAAGCCATTAGTTATTATTGTAAATTGTATTAATTCACATGTTTTATATTACAAAAGTACATGCAATCCTTATTCAATTATTACGGTGATGGTTGGGATATGCAAATCGTCGATCATGTTAGTGTACGAATTCTTGTGAATTGACTTATTAAGTAAGTCGTCCGTACTGAGGTCGGAGTACAGGCTGTGATAATGCATGAGCATTTTCGAAACTGCATAGCAGCATACATGATTTCACACAGTAAGCAGCCAGTTTAAAATGATGTTAAACGAGCTGGCTATCGAGAACCATATAGTCCAGCACAAGCGTAAACGTTTAGTTCATATTAGAGTATCATGCATGTGTCACACCATACAAGGCATGTATTAGTGCGAATGAAATGTGCAGTCTGTTGGAAGAAAAATGTCTTCTTTTAAATTCTCGTCTTCTTTGATATTATGACCTGATTCATGTATGTCATATTACCGACCCTCTAGATTATGCCATACCACCATGGCTGGAGAGTAACTCCGCACCGCAGGTTGCTGCCCTGTTGTGTGTTGGATATTTAGTGAACCATTGTATTGAATTAAAATTTGATCAGGTCTCTTCGCAACCATACATTTGCTGTTCATGCTGGTGATGGGAATTTGCTTCATATTTATAGTTATGTAAGTTAGCTATCATTGTCATCGAATCTGCCGAGGCTCTTTTCATTTCTTCATTTATATTCGTATAACGGAAAGCTACAACGGATGCGGTTGTTTTAGTACACTTTTCTCTAATTATTCATGTAATTTCTATTTTTTTCATTTTTCTCGATTTATTGTTTTTTTTATATAAACTTTAAAAATGTTGCATCGCGTTACGTGGAGTAGTTTTTGTAGGCTCTATTTCATCGTTGTTTCTCATACTACTACCTCTTTTTGTGTCATTGAAGTTTCCCTTATGAAATGTATTTGGAAATTTTTATTTTCTTACGTTTTTTCTTTCATCGACTTTATTGTTCAATCTATTCAGTATGTAATTTATTGTCGATATGAAATTATCGATTAAAGAAAGCTCGATTTCCGAAAGCAGTGAAAGTAGGGGTTATTATACACGCCCTCAACATTTTAATTTGTGTTTTTGCTTGTTTTTCAACCTGCTATGTGTTTATTATGTATTCCAAACTTCATTATAAATTTTCAAAAAAAAAGAAACGAACACAACCATTTAGTTGCTTGACAACTAAGTTGCTGTCTACAGTATAACAATTAATGTGTTTCTGAATGATTGTTTATATATCTTCCAATATCTCTCTTTCTCTTTCTATATTTCTCTCTTTTTCTCTTTCTCTTTCTCTCGTTCTCTCTAATTCGGATAAAAAAAAACATGATTACACATCTGTCGTTATATTTTACATAAATGTGTTCTTGCTATTTGTATTACTTACATATCGCTAGGCGGTTCATCATCACATCTCAGTTCGCCGGTCAATAAACCGACACATCTGGAACTTTTGGGTAACGGTCAAGCACAGGCGCGTTCTACTAATGGTAAAAAGAATGAATATCTCTCTGAATCTCCGAATAAAGTTTTAATTTGGCCTAATTCGATAACAATAACACACACTATAACACATGTATAAGTGGGCTAAAAATATAGCAACGATATATATGTGTTGTAAACGATATGATTTTGGTAGTCCGTTGGAATTTGAAGCTATTGATTTTGATTTTTCTTTACTATGGAACGTCTGTTTGTTGTTAATTGTTGTCGTTTACTAGTACTGTTTGCCAACGTTTTTCATTTTGTGAGAAGAAAAGACAAAATGGACAAATCATTGTCTTTGTTAACTGACACCGTCCCGTTTGCTTTATGTGTTCGTACTTGAATGTTCTTCCGTGGAATGGCTTAAGTGATGTTATGAGCTTCGTTGACGTTGCATGAACTAATTAGTTTTTTTTGGGTGTGATATGATTTACATTTAAAACGAAAAATAATTAAACAGTAATTTTTGTTGTCTCATTCATTCATTTCACATAACCACCTATATCCAACTCATTAGTAATGAAGAATCTGCAGCTAATTCATATATTGAAAGCTTATCATACAAGCTTGGTGATGTATTGTAAATCTTTCCTTTGGAAGGTGGCCTATATTGCGAGCGATAAAATTAGATAACAAAATAGTTAGTACATTGAATAGAATATCGTGCACAGTACGCTACACTACATTTAAAATTAAAATTCGGTAGTTTTAACTCCTAAATACGGTGCGTTGTGCCCTTCAAATACTAACGCACATTAAAATGCTTTCGTTTATTAGCATCGCCATTGCCGTCGCCCATGCGTTCGCCCGCAAGAACTCCGATGCCAACAAAACCGACGCAACCCTGTTGCACGGCATTGTACGACTTCGAGCCGGAAAATCCCGGTGAATTGGGATTCAAGGTAAGCGAATGCTAAATTATTATCGCCTTCAACGTGCGTAAGTTGAAACTGGGTTTTTATTGCCTTTTTTTACAGGAAAACGATGTCATTACTCTCATTCAGCGTGTGGATGAAAATTGGTTTGAGGGCAGTTTGAATGGAAGAAACGGTTACTTCCCCCAGTCATACGTACAGGTTACCGTGCCACTGCCCAGCAACTAAGCAGCATCTTGCGAAGCGAAAATTCTGTTACTTCCCAGAAATTAGATTGTAAAACTAATGCAAAAGGCAACCGTGTAATAACTAACACTAGAGAAACAGACGAGAAAGCCGTAAGAGAAGTCAAATTTAGTGGCAAGTATTTTTCGTTCCTCATGAGTTTATGTGGTTTTCCGGCACCATGGCTAGTATCAAGTTAACGTTTGAGGATGCAATGAACAGATCTCGCTGGGATTGGTACGTAGATCAGAATAGCTAGCGCCAAATCGTTGACCAGGAACTAAATCGTAAGCTTTTCTGTATATGTTCCTAGTGTTTTAGTCTAGACATTTTATTCCCTTGCAATATTTGGCACTGATTCTACGTTCATCAAATGCGAAGGTTGAGAAGAAGAACAAAAAAAAAAACAAACAGATAATATGTTCCTCGTGAAAACGGCTCTCCCCATGAAAGGAAATGAGAATCATACTTGGCTTACGGTTGCATCTCAACTCACACAACATTTAACCACCAAGCGAGATTAAAGTGAGGTTCATTGGTGGATGTACACTCTTTCCATAGACATGTTATTACTTGAGTGAAGTATTTTATTGAACGTAAATAGTATACAAATGCCTAGTGATGATAGGATTCTCCTCCTCTATTCCGAATTTTGTTTTATAACTACACACGTTTGATTTGGTAACTGTTTTGCGAATACGCATATGCTGCAATTGATAATGGTAATGAACACATCTTTGTTTATCATATGCAAATTCTGGCAAGTGGATGCTTGAGGCAACCAATGTTACGTTTTTATCAGGAAGGAAATGGTCGACTTTTAATGAGTTATGTTTGTCGGTAGGAGCGAGTTTTTGCCATACAAAGGATGTACTGTTAAAATTTGATGAGATTATTAAAGTGAAGTTGTTTGCGCCCCTAATTTGAGTCTTTCCTTGTTGGGTTTCCGGTACCATTTATTCGATGCATTATTAATGTTTTCCCATAGCGCTTTTAGTCCTATGTGAGAACAGGTGAACATAGCTATCGTTTTCCAGCTAGAGTTCACTTCGGTTACTTTCACGAAACTATTATTAAGATTAACTTAAGAAACGCTCTCTTGCATCCGGCAAAATGATATTGGGAATGAATGAGACATTGTTGATGGCTACAGTTAGAGTGCACATCGCGTAAAGAAAGTTATGAAGGTAATTGTAGTGTGTATAACTGATTTGTAAGCAATCGCGTAACCCAGCACCGATGGCACGAATTGAATTCTTGTTTGTTATTATTTTTATGCCAACCACGTTACAATCTAGAGCGTATTGCGCTGAATTGCATATTAACAGTTGAGGTAGATGACACACGCCGCCACAATCGTACCACTTTGTTGCATTGCAATGCACACGGCTCATGCAAGCGTTAATAATTCCAATAATCTTACTTCAATTGCCAGCCACTGCGTGTCTTTGCTTTACATTTGCCACATATTCTTGCTCAAAGTTAAACAATTGTGGGGATAGTGATTGAATTCAGTTAATAAAGCGATAGCTGGCGGTGTGCTATGAAGTCACGCGTTGAACGAAAGTTAGTTACGTTGTCACATGGGCAAAGATTTTGTAGCATGCATTGACCTTCGTTTACGTACCATTTTTTTTAGCGCAAAGC
Source organism: Anopheles punctulatus (assembly GCA_000956255.1). NCBI lineage: Eukaryota > Metazoa > Arthropoda > Insecta > Diptera > Culicidae > Anopheles > Anopheles punctulatus. The sequence continues at coordinate 6,509 of JXXA01008704.1, read as the reverse complement.
AACAAATCGCGTTTGGCACATGATTATTTTGGCTTAGATATCGTTCGGTATACTGATAGAAAACGTTATTCCTCGACGATGCACACGGTTCGCTGTATCGTTAGTTTCGTAAGTCTTTCGTACAGTTATCGTGATATCGGTATAGAGTATTATTTGTACATACGGTATAGCTGATTATGGTAGTTCTAGATTCTGCTCGCTATTTTAACGTTACTCAGAGTCACTAGGTTGTAGTTTTTTTTAATGAATAATGTTTAAAACAATTCATATCTCTTTTGTTTTTTTTTTGCTCTCCCATTTGCTAATGCAGCTATTTTCGCTGGCTTGTTTGTATAAACAACAGCAAAATACTAAGCCAACATAATGTAAGTTTTGCGTCCGAAAATATTATAATTATATGCTTTAACGAATTCAGGCTGGGATTTGGATTAAAGAATTTCTTCACACTTGGTTGCAGATCGTAGTGAGGTTTGTGTATTGAGGCTGATGACGATAAAACGTTTTGCGTTGTAGAGTAATTTTCTTCAAATTGTTACAGTTTTTATTAAAAAATAATAATAATTCAAGACAGTGCAACGCGCATACTAGCGATATTAACGCGGACCTGTTTGCAAATTTATTTTTCGGTGGAATTGTGGTATACAATTAAACTAGATTAAACAATGGAAATGCGATTCAAATCATAACTATATACCTTTGCTGATCAGGAACAAACGAATCGTAATGATTTATTATTTTACACATGTTCATCAATTGATCCACATCGGTGGTGGGAAGTAACAAAAACGGCAGAATCGCAAATGTACTGAATAGTGAGGGACGAGCATATTAAACAAGTAAAACAAAAATGTCCGCAAATAACACATGGAGACGGTGCGGTAGAGAAAGGGTCATTCGATACAGAAGCAAACGGATAGGGCCCGTAAGTTCTAACACATTTTGTTTACTGACGTACACCGAACCGTCAGCGCCTATAAATCCTCTTAACTTTAACATTAGTGCATGAACTATTGGTATGAAATTATATACAACCAAAGATATTTACCCTCGAAGCACGAACTAAAGAGTCTATTAATGATAACCACCAGTTGTAGGGACGATGGGCCTCTCCGTCTTAAAAAGATGAGTCATAAGGAAACAGGAAAGTCGTGCTCTTCCCATCCGGTGTATTGTTGCAACATGATGGTAATTGATATGATGATTGGAACGACGTAGCAGGATATATATATATATATACACACACACACATATGTATTTACAAACACTACAAAAAAAATCTATATGTCCAAACGCTTACCAAGATCAAAACGAAACAAATCTGTTATCTTGCTGATTGGTGAATTTCCGCAGATATAGGTAGGGTTTTTAATTCATATTCGGGAAAGAAGTAACCGTGCGTGGGGACAAAGGAATACGAATACACTATGACCCATATCTTCTAGCTTTCTAAGCTTGTAATCGTTGTTGAACGTGGTTCTTGTGTAACTTTACACAATTGTTTGTTTTTTATTATATATTTTTTTAAATTGACGCTCTTAGGTAGCTCGTGGTGAACGAACGTGCGCATATGGCCTTGCCGCGGTTGCATACGTTCTTACCTGTACCGTTCCATAATGCAATCCTGCTCTTCTTCACGCTTTTCAATAAATATTGGAAAGCCATTTTTCTCCACACTGAGTGTATTACGTCCCTATCAGAATTAAAATATGGTGTATATAAACAGCACTGACAGTCGCCATTGGCAACGTGGAAGGAAATTAAAGCATCTAGTACTCACATTCCCACCTGCACACAGACCCAGAACACTGAAACACACACTCACACACACTCGCACACACTCACACTTACATACTAAAGATTCAATAGAATATTTTAACACGCACACACACACTCATACACACATGTCTTTGCATCAGTAAAAGTACAGAAAGGATGACGAACGCAATTTGTCTTGCACCTGACTTATGTCAGTGAACAAAATGGTGTAGGTAAAACAGGTTAACGAAGTCAAGCACAAATTAAAAAAACTAACCCTTCTCACATACGCATAAATTCCGTTACCGTAGCTGTCGAATGTAAACAGCACCGAAAACGAAAACGGCAGACACCCCGCGTCCACGCTTACACGTCCCCGTGGACCCTGGTCATACAACCTTAGACGGTAGAACGGTAGAAAATCTGTACCGTATTTGCATCTGGTTTCGTAAAACTCAAATCAAGCACCTTCGAATTACAAATGAAATGAATCTCTCAAACAATAGAATACACACTTGTTTGCATACAGAAGAAATAGCTTCACTTCCGTAATGAGCAACGCTGTGTCTGACAACGGTTCTAGAAAATGAAATGCACCGATTAATCCGTCGGTTAAATAGTTTTGTTAGGTGCTTGTTTTGTTTTGAAAAGAATTTCAATTTACGTCCAACGTGCGATGTGTAGTGGGTAAACTTTTTACTACGAAAACTTGCAACATATAATTAGATCATGATTTTGTTTCATTGATCGTTTGTGTTATTCATGTTTCAACCGCACGAACTTACAACTGTGGGAGCAAAGGATATCGTTAAGCGTTTAGTTCGAGCAATATGTTGGTTTTTCCACATTTTTTTTTGTTTTGCAATGCACCTATTATTGTTTTACCACTAACACAGAAGAGCCATAGAAGATTCGAATTTTAATCGCTCGAATGCATTAGATTGGAGCAAAAAAAGATCATACAATATTGAAACACTTTCAAATATCATCTTAAAGGACAATACATAGTTGTTAAATTAAAATATAAAGAATCTGTGAATGGAGACGGGCATGCAAAGATGCAAAGGTTTACAATCTTTACGGTTTACGACTTTAAGTGGAATTAAACAAGCAAAACATAGTGTAAAACCTAAGGCGGACAACATGGCGCAGGTGGTAGGAGTTTTAGACGGAAGATAATATGGATGCGAGCCAATAGAGTGTTATGAAAGTCAATAGAGATGGTTAAATCAATCGTAAATACTGAAATATTATATTTGAATCGTAAAAATATATATAAAGCAAGACAAAAGCAAACCAGCAGTCAAGCATGTGTGTGAATGTGACATGTGTATGATTAATGACAAATAGTTTCATTATTTGAAGTATGAATATTACCTTTACTTCAGTGTGTTATCGTAAGGCAGAAAGCGTGTACTAAACACAGGGCCCGGAAAGGGGATTGGGCCTACTGTCAACAGATGTGAAAATATTACATGTAGTTTCGTGACCAGGACGTGCGGACATCGTCGAGTTGAGGATACTCAATAAACACACATAGTTCTTGACACATTGACGTATGGGGAGATTGGCGCAGTGTTTACATTGTAGCGATAGTTGCGAAAATATACCATCAGTCAGCCGGTAAGTACTAATAGAATTTGTGCGATATAACAGCTGTCAGCTGTTTGCTGTGCGTTAGAATGATATTCATCATTATTTAATGCAAACGCACATGTTGTCACCGTCACGGAGCAAATCCGTCGCTCTTAAACTAGACCCTTGGACACACCCATCAGCTGCGAATGTCAAACCGAGTAGCAGAATGTTTTAATGTATAGCAATAAGTGCAATGCTCATAACGAACGGTTACGTATGTATTCTAAAATTTACGTTCCAGGTATTGTTTCGGCCAGCATGCACGGCCGTAAAACCAATAATAGATAGTGTTTTGATCAGGTGGCGTTTTTCAGACGACAGTTTCGATACCGTATCGTCCATTTTCTTCCAGTGAGGAGTGAAAACCAGCTGAATGGTGATAAAATTTCTAGTCTAGCAATGCAGTTACAAGGTCAGTTTGATCGCACTCTGTTTTTGTATGCTAAATTGATTTGATGTGATTTTTTTATGAGCGATCCATGTCCTAGGACGTTATAATAAATCCTGTAAAAATCCTGGCCATATAAATCCTGTATGGACAATAATTTCACGTTGTTCATCATCATTCTGGAGCGAACAAATGAACGATTTCCAAAGTTCATTTTATTTTTCAGTTCATTTATTCATTGCACATAATTTTCGTTCATTTTGAGTTCATCATTGTGTTCATTAACTGCGAAAACACACTGGATCGTGGCAGATATCCTGTACGGTCGTCACCATCCGATTTTAAATCCTACACACACAGAAAACTTACTTTTGGCACTCGTATCTCTCAAGTATTTCGTTCTTTTTAAACTACCTTAAAGCTCAGCTACTTTATGCTTTTTTTCAATCAACATCCTGATTCACATAGATTTTTGTAGTCTATTTCTTCGTCAGTACTATATTCAGCTTGAAGGTTACATCGTAAACCCCTTTTACCCTTTTTTTAAATTCGAAATAAAATTTAAATCGAGCGATAAAAGACAAAGGAAGTGTTTTGGAACGCAAGTGGTTCTGGAACTGGAACTCGATCCGTTTAGCACACTCTTTTCCCAGTCTTTTCAATCCCATCCTTTTCTGAACAGTGCCTAGCAAGTTACAAGCGATTGGAATTAAAACAACTGTCGAAAGAATTATACAAATTCTATAAAGAGTTTAACCATTTCTTTCATTTCCAGAATTTAACGCACTCACTCAGGACATTACGCAGTTCCTTCTTCCGTTTCAGGCAACACCGGCACGGGGCAACGGGACAACGCCTACTTCATTTTCAAACTATTTTTTCTGCATACGTTTCGGATGAGGTAATGCTTGTCCCTTCAAGGATTTCCAACGCGACTTTCTTACGAACAAAGCAGAAACGGTAAGCAGAAACGGAAATGTTTTTTTTCTGATTTATAAAGCATTTATTAAATAATACATTTCTACACATCCGGCGATTTTTTGTCTCATCAACAATAGATTTTCTATATGTACACCGTTTACTAAAAACCTACTATGAACAGTGGTGTATGCGATTTTTATTACAGAGCTCTTAACTATAACTCGTAAAACTGACAGCAAAGTAAAATGGAAGGACAAAATGACGAAGCAAGGGTTTGTCGACTCGTTTCTACGATCTGCTACTTTACAACTACAAATGGGTATGTGTGTGTGTATGGGTGTGTGTGTGCATATTTTTTATATAAACAGTGAAACAGCCGATTTATATTATACGCTAAGCTGAACACGATCCTTGTTCGAGTAAACGGGTAAGGATTTGCCGGTTGTTTGCACTTGCTTCGAATCCCTTTATTTATGCGAATAAGTGTTATTATGTTATGTTACGTCAAGATAGTTAATCCTACACTATCCCCTACGGCACGGTGTCCCGTTTGCCTAACTCTTCGTTTAAGTATTTTTGCACGCTTCAACGCTATGTACGTGTAAAATGGGGAGTTTTCCTTGCACTTATTCGCGACCATCGTTCCCACTCTTTCATTAGTGTGCTACGGAATGATGAGGGGAAATTTAATACTAACGTCCATTTCCGATCGAGCCCAGCAAAGCGCAAAAAGCGCTAAATTTCCTCCCGTACGTTTTGGTGTAGGGATTTCAGATAATCGTAACGCAGCTCAACACACCGGATAGGTGTTCTTCATGATAAAACGAGTACTACAAACGACTGCTGTAGTGCCTCACACACGGTACAGCAAAAGCTAAAACTTACGTTTCTGTACATTAAAAAAAAACATTCCAAATAGTTTCTCTTCCAGTTGTTGTGTCTTATTAAAAGTTGGGAATCTGTGCATCTGCTACGAACTACGCTGTAAACATGGTGCAGCAATTTTGGGAATAAAAGGGTTATATAAATACAAATCGTGTGAGTTTCGTACCACCGTATATCTATGTTTTTTCTGATTTTTTTGGCATTCAAGCTTTCCCCACAGCTTCTTCCACCACTCTCTGGTCGTCGAGGGAAACAATTGGAAGGGTGTCTGTGTGTGTATGCTGTTGGTTCATAACTTATTGTCCTTATTGTAGATCGTGCGGTAAAAGTGAGCGTGAGTGAAGTAACTTCACAAAACTAGGAGAATGTAAACGAATGCATAACAATTAAGCTAATTGTCCGTAAAACGTTTGTCGTTTGTGCGGGGACATGCTACACATCTGTGTGCACTACAACCATTTGCAACATGGCTGGCAACATGTGTAATGGGGAAAAAAATGTTATAAAAAAGGGATGGGAAGCAAAGGAGAGTGAACCAAACTTTCAGCAGAGTGTGTGAAAAAAGTGAAAATCGACTACAGCCTACTATAATACATCGAGTACTCGCAGCACTTACATCGACAACGATCATGCCGAAATATGAAAAGTAGTAGCAACTAGATACTTATTGCAATACACTAGGTGAAAGGAGGAGAGTGGGAGGGAGGGGGGGGGTCTGGGCGAACAAAACATAAAATACTACCTATTTATGTAAATATATATATATATATAAGTATAACTTATGCACACTTGTCTTTGTGACACTTTTTTCCCGCCTACTTTTCGTGCCTACTCTTGTGCATTTGAGTTTTTTGCTTGTTTCTCACTTGTCTTTACACTTCTGCACGAATGCAGGGGAGGATTGAAAAGTTTTGTTTGAAGG
>JXXA01008701.1:0-28248 GCA_000956255.1 Anopheles punctulatus | reverse complement strand
GGCACGGTGGAAGACGTCGAGGAAGGCCACGAGTACGAGTTCCGCATTGTGGCAGTGAACAGGGCCGGACAGTCGGAACCGAGTGACATCTCGGACTCGGTGATTGCAAAGATGCGCTTCCTGGCACCGAAGATCGATCGTAAGAACCTGGACAAGAAGGTTCTGCGCAGTGGCCAGCTGTTGAACGTGGAAGCCGACGTTACTGGTGAACCAGCGCCGAAGGTGACCTGGGAGTTCAAGGGCAAGCTGATCGACGGTAGGGAGGACGATCGCATCAAGCTTGACAACGAGGATTACAAGACCAACTTTGTGATCCGTAATCTGAAGCGTGCCGATGCAGGCATCTACAAGATTACGGCGAAGAACGCGTCCGGTACCGATACGGTCGATTTGGAGCTGGTCGTGCTGGCCAAGCCGTCCAAGTGTATGGGCCCGCTGAAGGTGTCGGACGTGACGGCCGACGGCTGCAAGCTGAACTGGCTGCCACCGGAGGACGATGGCGGTGAACCGATCCAGGCGTACATTGTGGAGCGTATGGACGTTGACAATGGACGCTGGATTCAGGTGTGCGAAACCCGGTTCCCGGAGGCTGATGTGACCGGACTGCAGGAAGGCAAGGAGTACATGCTGCGCGTGAAGGCCGTCAACAGCGAGGGTGAATCGGAACCGCTGGAGACCGACACGAGCATCAAGGCCAAGAACCCGTACGATGCACCGAGCGCACCCGGCAAGCCGAAGGCCACCGATTGGTCGCGCAAGTTTGTCATGCTGGAGTGGAAGGAACCGGAAAGCGATGGCAACGCGCCGATCCAGAAGTACATCATCGAGAAGAAGGACGTGAACAGTACCAAGTGGCAGAAGGCGATGGAAACGGACGGTCCGGAGACGAAGGCGAAGGTACCGGACCTGTTCGAGGGCACGACGTACCAGTTCCGCGTGAAGGCTGTCAACAAGGGTGGTCACAGCCCGTACTCGCCGCTGTCGGATCCGGTGACGGTGAAGGATCGCTTCGCTCCACCAAGAATCGACCGTTCGACGTTGAAGAACATCACGCTCAAGGGTGGACAGTCGCTGCGGTTGGACTGCAAGATCAGTGGAGAGCCGGCACCGACCAAGTACTGGCTGCTGAACAAGGCGCGCGTCGAGAAGGATACACCGGACGTGCGCGCTGAGTTTGAAGATTACCGTGCGAAGCTGAGCATCAGCAACATCACGCGTGCGCATGGTGGAACGTACGAAATTAAGGCCGAAAATGCGTCCGGCTATGATGAGGCTCAGATCACGGTGACTGTGCTGGACAAGCCGACCGCACCGGAAGGACCGCTGAAGGTTTCGAACGTGCACAAGGAGGGCTGCTCGTTGAAGTGGAACCCACCGCTAGACGACGGCGGTGTCCCGATCGAGTACTACAACGTGGAAAAGTTCGACAAGGAAACGCAACGTTGGTTGCCCGTTGGACGTACGCACGATACGCACATGGACGTGGCTAATCTGGAACCGGGCCAGGAGTATTTGTTCCGCGTGTCCGCCGTCAACGATGAAGGTGTTTCGGAGCCGCTGGCAACGGACACATACATCACCGCGAAGAATCCGTTCGATGAGCCTGGCAAGCCGGGTACGCCCGAAGCGTACGATTGGGATAAGAACTTCATCGAGCTTCGCTGGACGCCACCGATGACCGACGGTGGTTCGCCGATCACGAAGTACATCGTGGAGAAGCGTACACACGGTACGATCAAGTGGATCAAGTGCGCTGAGGTGATCGGTAACAAGTGCGAGGCAAAGGTAACCGATCTCAACGAGGGCGAAGTGTACGAGTTTAAGGTGCGCGCTGTGAATGAAGCCGGTCCAGGTGTATGGAGCGATCACAGCAAGCCGATCACTGCCAAGCCACGCAAGCGTAAGTATTGGAATGGGAACGATCGTTCGGCCGAGCAGGGAAGCTTAAACTTCCGTTTTACTTACAGTGCCACCGAAGATCGATCGTCGCAACTTGAAGAATCTGAGCGTCGCCATTGGAGAACCGTTCGGATTCGACGTGAAAATCTCGGGTGAACCCGCACCGGATGTCGATTGGACGATCAACGACCGTATGGTGACGGTGACGACAACGCGCACGATCGATAACGTGCCGTACAACAGCAAGTTCGCCAACCAGAACCCGGACCGTCGTGACTCGGGCAAGTACGTCATTAAGGCCACGAACAAGTTCGGTAGCGATCAGGTGGAGATCACCGTGACGGTGAGATCGAAGCCGGCCGCACCCGAGGGTCCGCTGGAGGTTAAGGACATGACAAAGGACAGCTGCAAGCTGGAGTGGAAGAAACCGAAGGACGACGGTGGCGTACCGATCGATCACTACGTGATCGAGAAGTTCGATCCGGACAATGGTATCTGGATGAACGCGGGCAAAACCGATGGTCCGCTGACCGAGTTCCCGGTCGATGGACTGGTGCCTGGCCATCGCTACAAGTTCCGCGTGAAGGCCGTGAACCCTGAGGGTGAATCGGAACCGTTGGAAACCGCCGGAACGGTTGTTGCAAAGGATAGTTTCTGTAAGTAGAGCGGGTGTTGAGCTCTAGTTGGTTGATGTGGATCTAATGAGCGTTTTATTTCCAAACAGCTGTTCCTGATACACCAAGCGCTCCAACGGTTGTCGATTGGTCCGAGAACCATGCCGTGCTTAAGTGGCCGGAACCGGACAACGGTGGCAGCCCGATCACGGGCTACATCATCGAGAAGAAGGACAAGTACAGTCCGATCTGGGAGAAGGCAATCGAAACGAACTCACCCAACCCGACCGCAACCGTGGGAGGTTTGGTGGAGGGCAACGAGTACCAGTTCCGCGTGATTGCCATCAACAAGGCTGGACCGTCGGATCCGTCCGACTCGAGCCGTACGTTCACTGCCAAGCCACGGTTTGCACCGCCCAAGATCGATCGCCGCACCATTCGCGACCTGTCAATTTCGGCTGGATCTATGCTGAAGTTTGACGTCGCCATTTCCGGTGAACCCGCGCCGAAATGCGAATGGCGCGTAAACAAGGCGATCGTTACCGGCGGTGATCGTCGGTTGGAGATTCTCAACACCGACTACAACTCGAAGTTTATCTTGCGCCCGGCGAACCGTGGCGATTCGGGAGATTATGAAATCACTGCGACGAACTCGTCTGGCCGGGATCACGTGCTGGTGCAGGTCACCGTGACGGACAAGCCTGGACCACCGGAAGGACCGCTGACGCCTTCGGACATTACGAAGGAGTCGTGCAAGCTGAAGTGGAAGCGCCCGAAGGACGATGGCGGTTGCGACATCGAGTACTACCAGATCGAGCGCTTCGACGACGACGTGAAGGCTTGGGTGCCGCATGCGCGTAGCGTGGAAACCAACGCCGACATCGGTGGTCTGCAGGACGGCAAGAAGTACAAGTTCCGTGTCAGCGCTATCAACGCGGAAGGCGAATCGAAGCCGCTGGAGATGGCCGGAGACTTTATTGCGAAGAATCCGTTCGACGAACCGTCGGCACCGCGGGACTGCAAGGCCACCGATTGGGGCACGGACTTTGTCAAGCTCGCCTGGCAGCCGCCGGTCAGCGATGGTGGCTCACCGATCACGGGCTACGTGGTTGAGGTGAAGGACAAGTACGGCGAGTGGGAGCGTAAGATGTCCGTGCCAGCCGAGGCAACGTCGGCCACGGTGCCCGATCTGTTGGAGGGCCAGAAGTACGAGTTCCGGGTGCGTGCGGTCAACGACGCCGGTCCTAGCGACCCGAGCAACGCAACGCCACCAATCATCTGCAAGCCACGCAACCAGCCGCCCAAGATCGATCGTACCAACCTGGTGGAGGTGCGCGTCAAGGCGGGCAACAACGTTGTGTACGACGTGAAGGTGTCCGGAGAACCGGTGCCGACTACGCGCTGGTCGATCAGCAAGCGCGAAATTAAGCCGACCGATCGCTACAAGCTGCAGAACTACGACTACAGCACCAAGCTGACGATTCGCTCGGCGACGCGCGAAGAGAGCGGCACCTACCAGCTGGATGCGGAGAACGAAAATGGCAAGGATACGGCGACGGTGCAGGTGACGGTGCTGGATGTGCCAAGCCCACCGGGAGGCCCGTTGAAGGTGGTTGAAATCACGGCCAACACCGCCGTGCTCGAGTGGCGTCCGCCATCGGACGATGGTGGTTTGCCGATCGACAACTACATCATCGAGAAGCTGGATGAGGTGAAGGGTACCTGGGTGTACGCTGGAGACTCGGGCAGTGCGCGTTGCAAGGCCGAGATTGACGGACTCATCGACGGCCATACGTACAAGTTCCGTGTCCGCGCGGCCAACAAGATGGGCAAGTCGGAGCCGCTGAGCATGGCGAACTCGGTGCTGGCGAAGAATCCATACCGAGCACCGGACCGTCCGGAGCAGGTCACCATCAAGGACTACGACAAGGACTATGTCGAGCTGGAGTGGAAGGCACCGGAGAACGACGGTGGATCGCCGATTACTGGCTACGTGGTTGAAAAGCTTGGCAAGTACTCGAGCGACTGGGAGAAGGCGGTGGAAGTCCCGGAGGGTGACGTTACGAGCGTGAAGGTACCGGACCTGATCGAGGGTACGGCATACCAGTTCCGCGTGCGCGCCATCAACCGGGCGGGTGAAGGCGATCCGAGCCGACCGACCGAGTCGCACATTGCCCGCAGCAAGAACCAACCGCCGAAGATCGATCGCAACTACCTGTCGAATGTTAAGATCCGGGCAGGACTTACGTTCGAGTTCGATGTGCCGGTCAGTGGTGAGCCAGTGCCAGCGAAGGAATGGTCCCACAAGGACAATATGATCATCAACACCGACCGCATCAAGGTGGTGTACGAGAACTACAAGACGAAGCTGCGCGTGATTGACGTGAAGCGTGCCGATAGCGGCGTTTACACGCTGACGGCCAAGAACAAGAACGGCATCGATATTGCCAACGTGAACGTAACGATTCTGGACGTGCCGGCACCACCGGAGGGACCGATCCGGCACGAGAACCTTTCGAAGACGGGCGTAACGTTGATGTGGCGCCCGCCGAAGGACGATGGTGGGTCCGAGATTCTGCACTACGTCGTGGAGAAGCTGGACACGGATCAGCTGCGGTGGGTACCGGTGGGAGAAACCATCTCCACCAAGATCCGCCCGGACAACCTGATCGAGGGACACTCGTATCAGTTCCGTGTGCGTGCCGTTAACAAGCAGGGTGAGTCGACGCCGCTCGTGACGTCGCAGCCGATCACGGCGAAGGACCCGTACAACAAGCCGGACAAACCGGGCAAACCGGTGGTGGTCGACTGGAGCGACGATCATGTCGATCTGGAGTGGAGCATCCCGAAGAAGGACGGCGGTGCACCGATCACCAGCTACATCGTGGAGAAGCGGCCACGGTACGGCGACTGGAAGTTTGCCGGTGAGTTTACCGAGCTGTACAAACCGGCCGCCAAGGTGAAGGAGCTGACGAAGGACGAGGAGTACGAGTTCCGCGTGTGCGCCGTCAACAAGGCCGGCGTGAGCGACCCAAGCGAACCGTCGGACCCGGTGGTCTGCAAGTCGCGCTTCGTATCGCCGCACTTCAACAAGAACGCCCTGAAGGACCTGGTGGTGCCGGTGGGCAAGAAGATTGCCTACAACATCTCCGTGGAGGCGTCGCCGCAGGTGACGGCCGTGTGGAAACGCAACGGTGCCGTCATTCCGGAATCGCAGCGTGTCATTCGGGAGGTGTACAACAACGAGGTGTCACTGGAGATTCCGTTCTCCGTGCGCGACGATACCGGCATGTACACGCTGATCGTCAAGAACGAGTGCGGAGAGTTCTCGGCGTCGGCGAACGTGACCGTGCTGGACAAGCCGGCACCGCCGGAGGGACCGCTGCGCATCACCAACATCACCACGGAAGGATGCCGGCTGGAGTGGAAGCTACCGAAGGACGATGGTGGCAGCCCTATCACGCACTACGTCATCGAGAAGATGGACATGTCGCGCGGTACGTGGACGAACGCCGGCATGAGCACTTCGCTGGTGAACGAGATTTCGCGTCTGATCCACAACAAGCGGTACTCGTTCCGCGTGAAGGCGGTGAACGAGATCGGTGAGTCGGAGCCGCTGGACTGCTCGCATCCGATTATCGCGAAGAACGACTACGAGGAACCGTCGCAGCCACCGAAACCGGAGGTGCGCGACTGGGACGCCAACTCCGTCACGATCCAGTGGAACCCACCGAAGTCGGATGGTGGTGCCGCGATCACGGAGTACATCGTGCAGAAGAAGGAAAAGGACAGCCCGTACTGGAGCAATGCCGGTCGGGTGCCTGGTATCAAGCGCGATCTGCAGATACCGGACCTCGCGACGGAGACGGAGTACGAATTCCGCGTTATTGCGGTGAATGCGGCCGGCGAATCGGAACCTTCGGATGCGACCGACGCGGTCCTGACGCGATCGCGTTTCATCGCACCGAAGATCGTGACGCCGATGCGGGACATGGTGGTGAAGGCTGGTCTGATCTTCCATCTGGACATCAACTTCACCGGCGAGCCGGTGCCGGAGGTTGAGTGGACGCTCAACGGAAAGCCGGTGAAGACGGACAAGCGCACGACGATGACGGCGCTGGGCCACCACACGATCGTGCACACCGTGAACTGCAACCGCGGCGATTCGGGTACGTACAAGCTGGTGGTGAGCAACTCCAGCGGTACGGACGAGGGCAGCTTCAATCTGACCGTGCTCGACCGGCCGGATCCCCCGCAGGGACCGACGGTGTACGAAGAGATCACGGAGAAGAGCGTGACCATTTCTTGGAAGCCACCGCTAGACAACGGTGGCTCGGAGCTTACCGGGTACGTCGTGGAGAAGAAGGACTTGACGCACGGTGGCGGTTGGGTACCGGCCGTCGCTTACGTTAGCCCGAAGTACACGCACACGGTGGTGCCGCGGTTGAACAAGGGCAACAAGTACGAGTTCCGCGTCATGGCCGAGAACTTGCAGGGTCGCTCGGATGGACTGATGAGCGCACACCCGGTGGTGGCCAAGGATCAGTTCGTTGTGCCCGGACCACCGACGAAACCCGACATTATCGACAGCGGCTACGATCAGATCACGCTTAGCTGGAAGCCACCGATCAGCGATGGTGGATCGCGCATCTCGGGTTACATCATCGAACGGCGCGATTTGGCTACGGGACGCTGGATTCAGGCGAACAAGCACCCGGTGCCGAACATCGAGTACACGGACACGGGCGTCATCAAGGGCCATCAGTACGAGTACCGCGTGTCGGCCGTCAACCAAGCCGGACAGGGTAACCCGAGCGATTCGTCCGTCAAGTGCTGGGCACGCCCGATGCAGCAGGCACCGGCCCTCAACATGGACAGCTTCAGCAAGCGCACTATCAAGGTGCGTGCGGGCGAACCGATCGTCATCACCATTCCACTGGTGGGCGCTCCGTTGCCAGCGGTCGAATGGTCTCGCGGTGGCAACAAGATCCCGGAGACTTCGCGCGTGTCGATCGACACGAACATGGAGCAGACCGTGTTCCGTGTGGACAACAGCAACCGCAACGACTCGGGCACGTACAAGATCAAGGCATCGAACCAGTACGGCGAAGACGTCAAGGAGTTCGAGGTGATCGTCGTCGATAGACCGCAGCCACCGAAGTATGTGTCCGGTCTGGAAACGACGCAGGACAGCGTGACGCTCAACTGGGACGCACCGTCCGACGACGGTGGTTCGGAGATCACCGGCTACAGCATCGAGTACAAGGAGTTCCCGTCGGACAACTGGAAGATGGTGTACGGTACCGTGCCGCGCTGCTCGCACACCGTCAAGCATCTGACGGAGAACCACGAGTATGTGTTCCGCGTGCGGGCCGAAAACATCTACGGTGCGTCGGAGCCGACCGAGAGCAAGCCAATCTCGCCGAAGAGCCCCGACCCGCCAGAGCCGGTTGACAAGCCGACCGTCACGGACTACACGCCCAGCGCGTGTACGATCGCGTGGAAGCCACCGCGCGTCCAGACGCGCCCCGTCGTGGGCTACTTCGTGGAGAAGCGCGAGCGTGGTACCGGCGAGTGGGTGCAGGTCAACAACTATCCAACGACCAACACTACCTACACGATTCCGGATCTGATGGAGGGCTTCCGGTACGAGTTCCGCGTCAAGACCGTCAACGAGGTCGGTGTGAGCAAGCCGAGCGAGCCGACCGATCCGATCACCGCATCGCACCAGCGCAAGCGTCCGAACCAGCCCGACCCACCGTCGATCGACAAGATCACGCGCAACGGCGTGAACCTGTCCTGGCGTACGCTGCGCCGCGACGCGAAGGAGAAGATCAAGGGCTACATCGTGCAGTACCGCGCGAAGGACGACGAAAAGTGGCTGGATGCGAATACGGCGGCCGACCTGATCGTGGATCAGGCGTACCGCGTGGAAAACTTGGACGAGGGTAAGGAGTATCAGTTCCGCCTGATCGCCGTCAACGAGATCGGCATGTCGGATCCGTCGCGGCCAAGCATTTCCGTCACGCTCGCCGACCAGCCGAACAAGCCGATGATGGATTTGCGCAACGTGCGCGACATCACCGTGCGGGCGGGCGAGGACTTCAACGTGCACGTGCCGTACACGGCGTTCCCGAAGCCGGTGGCCACGTGGTTCGCCAACGAGGAGCTGCTGGATGACCGGGACAAGCGATTCCACACGCAGCTCACCGACGAGGCCGCTAGCATCGTGGTGGTCAAGAGCGTACGTGCCGACACCAAGCAGTACCGCCTGATGCTGAAGAACCCATCCGGTTACGATATTGCCACGTGCAACGTGAAGGTTCTGGATCGTCCGAGCCGACCGGAGAACATCGGCGTCGAGTCGTACGGTGGGGAGCATCTGGTGTTGTGCTGGAACGCTCCGCTGGACGACGGTGGTTCGCCGGTAACGAACTATGTGGTCGAGAAGAAGGATAAGAACTCGAGCGCGTGGACGAAGGTCAGCAGCTACTGTACGACGACGTACCTGAAGATCCGCAACCTGCGCCTGAACCAGCTGTACGATTTCCGCGTGTACGCCGAGAACAAGTACGGTCTGTCGGACGCGGCGCAGGCCGATTCGATCGTGGCGAAGCATCCGTTCGATCCACCGTCGCAGCCGGGTACGCCGAGCCGTGTGGAAACGACGGAAGACACGATCACGATCACCTGGACGAAGCCGGCCAGCAATGGCGGGTCGCCGGTGACGCACTACATCGTGGAGAAGAAGCTGGCCACCGAGGGCCACTGGTCGAAGGTGCAGCAGGGCACGCTGAAAGACCTGATGTGCAAGGTGACGGGCCTGTCGGAGAACCACGAGTACGTGTTCCGGGTGGCGGCAGTGAATGCGGCCGGCACCAGCCCGTACAGCAACCCGTCCGATCCGATCATGGTGAGCGCGGCGTTCACCGCACCGAAGATCACGTCCGACATTGGCATGCGCGACATTTTGGTGATTGCGCGCGATCCGTTCAAGATCATCGTGCCGTACACGGCGACGCCGAAGCCGGACGCGATCTGGATGGTGAACGGCAACGAGGTGTCGCGCAACGAGCGCATCGAGCTGTCGATCAACGATACGGAGGCGATCTTCAAGAACGACAACTCGAAGCGCATCGATTCGGGCAGCTACACGATCCACCTGGTGAACTGCGTCGGCAAGGACACGGCGTCCTGCCGGGTGCTGGTGGTGGACAAACCGTCGCCACCGATCGGTCCGCTCGAGGTGTCCGAAATTACGCCCGAATCGTGCACGCTGTCGTGGAAGACGCCACTGGACGACGGTGGCAGCCCGATCACGAACTACATCGTCGAACGGTACGAACCGCTGGGCTACTGGACGAAGGCGAGCAGCTTTGTGCGCAGCACGCATTACGACAACATGGGCATGGAGGCGAACAAGCCGTACAACTTCCGCGTGCGCGCCGAAAACCAGTACGGCGTGAGCGATCCGCTGATCCTGGAGGAGCCGATCGTGGCCCGGTATCCGTTCACGGTGCCGGATCCACCGAATCCGCCGCGCGTGTCCGACTGGGACGCGAGCTACGTCACCGTGACCTGGGAGCGTCCGCTCATGGATGGCGGCTCGCGCATCCAGGGCTATCGGTTCGAGTACCGTGACGTCACGGACAGCACGTGGATTACGAACAACTTCCTGATCAAGGACACCAGCTACCAGGTGTACAACCTGCAGCCGGGCCGTGAGTACGAGTTCCGCGTCCGTGCGCAGAACGCCGCTGGTGTGAGCAAACCGTCGGCCTCGTCGAAGAAGTTCAAGATCCACGGCAAGATCACGCCACCGTCGGCGCCAGGTGCGCCGGCCGTCGTGAAGGTGGGCAAGAGCTTCGTCGACCTTAGCTGGACCACGCCGGCCAGCGACGGTGGTTCGAAGATTCTCGGCTACTACGTGGAGCGCCGCGACATCGGAGGCGCCCGGTGGGTGAAGTGCAACGAGAACAACCTCCCGGTCACGGAGCTGACGGTGACGAACCTGATCGAGGGTGGCGTGTACGAGTTCCGCGTGTACGCCGTCAACAACTACGGCGTGTCGCCGCCGTCGCCCGAAACGCGCTCGGTGCGCATCGGCGAGCAGCTGGACACGGAGAAGCCGGAGTGGGTGAAGCGGCTGAAGTTCCACCTGGTGCCGCTCGGCAAGTCGGTAGAGCTGTCGTGCGAGGCGCACGGCAAGCCGGAACCGACGTGCCGCTGGTTGCGCAACGGCAAGGAGATCACGCACGGCGGCCA
Source organism: Anopheles punctulatus (assembly GCA_000956255.1). NCBI lineage: Eukaryota > Metazoa > Arthropoda > Insecta > Diptera > Culicidae > Anopheles > Anopheles punctulatus. The sequence goes on along the minus strand of JXXA01008701.1, from coordinate 17,470 downwards.
GTTCACGCTGGAGAGCAAGAACGGCGTGTTCTCGCTGCACATCGCGAACGTCACGTACCGCGACGAGGGTGACTACACGTGCGAGGCGCTGAACTTTGTCGGTGTGATCCACACGACCGGTGCGCTGAAGATCGGTGTGCCGCCGAAGCTGGTCAACATCCCGTCGGATGTGTACCTGGTGAAGGGTGACAACGCGAAGATCAAGCTTGGCTTCCACGGCGACCAGCCGATGGAGGTGAACATCTCGAAGGACCGCGAGAAGCTGGTCGAAACCGAGCACATCAAGTACACCGTGTTCGATGACTACGCGGTCATCTACATCCGCGACGTGCTGGACACGGACAAGGGTGTGTATCTGGTGAACTTCAAGAACGACAGCGGCAGCGTGTCGTGCAATGTGAACGTGCACGTCACGGGTCTGCCTGGTCCACCGACGGGTCCGCTGCTGGTGAGCCACGTCACGAAGAACATGTGCACGGTGTCGTGGAAGCCGCCGGCGCACGACGGTGGCCGCAAGGTGACGCACTACATAGTGGAGCGCCGCGACATCAAGTCGCAGCACTGGCTGATCGTGTCGAACTACGTGAAGGAGTCGCAGCTGATCATCAAGGGCCTGATCGAGGGCTCGGAGTACCTGTTCCGCGTGTCGGCAGTGAATGAGAACGGCATCGGTCCGGCGCTCGAGGGCGTCGATCCGATCAAGGCCCGTGGACCGTACGATCTGCCGTCGGCACCGGGCATCCCGATCATCCATGAGGTCGGCGGAGACTTCGTCAATCTCGAGTGGGAGAAACCGGTCTCGGATGGTGGCGCACGCATCCAGGGCTACTGGATCGAGAAGCGCGAACAGGACACGGACACGTGGCAGCGCGTCAACACGACGCTGTGCGTGATCTGCACCATCAACGCGGCCAACCTGGTCGAGGGACGCCATTACGAGTTCCGCGTGGCGGCCCAGAACGAGATCGGCGTGTCGGAGTTCTCGAAGGCGTCGCAGCTGGTGAAGGTGGTCGATCCGGACGTGGTGAAGCCGCCGGAGGTGGTGAAGCCGCTCAACACGCTGACCTGCGTGCAGAACCGGGGCGTGGAGTTCGTGTGCAAGATCACGGGTGTGCCGCGGCCGAGAATCACCTGGCACAAGGGTGCGCGCGAGATTTGCTCCGGCTCGCGGTACCATATGTACAGCGATGGCGATACGCACCATCTAGCGATCAACGATGTGTTCGGTGAGGATGCGGATGAGTACACGTGTCGCGCCGCGAACCGTGGTGGCGTACGCTCGACCAAGGCGTCGCTGATCATCAAATCGCCGCCGAAGCTGAACGTGCCGCCGCGCTTCCGCGATACGGCCTTCTTCGACAATGGTGAGAACATCGAGATTAAGATTCCGTTCACCGGATTCCCGAAACCGCGATGCCACTGGACGCTGAAGGGTGAGCAGATCGAGTCCGGCAGCCACTACCACATCGAGACGCGTGAGCGCCACACGGTGCTGACGATCCGGGACGGTTCGCAGCTGGATTCGGGCACGTACACGATCACGATCGAGAACGAGCTGGGACAGGATACGGCTGAGATTAAGATCCAGATCAGCGACCGTCCGGACAAGCCGCGCAATCTGACGATCGACCAGATTGGATTGGACCATGTGACGCTGAGCTGGTTGCCGCCGTCGTGGGATGGTGGTGCGAGCATCACGAACTACATCGTGGAGAAGCGCGAGGTGCCGCTGTCCACTTGGATTCGGGCCGGTACGACGCGTTTCAATCAGCTGATCATTCCGCACCTGTCGCCGGGCCATCAGTACGAGTTCCGCGTGTTCGCCGAGAACGTCTATGGCCGCTCGGAGCCGTCCGACCAGACGGAGCTGATCAGCCTGAAGGATCTCGGCATCAAGCCGGCCAAGCGCGTCAAGTACGAGCTGGACGAGAACGGCAAACCGAAGCGACAGGGCAAGAAGGAGGCCATCTCGGACTACGACGACTACGTGTTCGACATCTACTCCAAGTACCACCCGAAGCCGGTGGAGATCTCGAACAAGAGCGTGTACGATCAGTACGAGATCCTGGAGGAGATCGGTACGGGCGCGTTCGGTGTGGTGCATCGGTGCCGCGAGCGTAAGACGGGCAACGTGTTTGCCGCGAAGTTCATCCCGGTGTCGACGAACGCGGAGCGGGAGTTGATTCGCCGCGAGATCGACATCATGAACCAGCTGCACCACCGCAAGCTCATCCACCTGCACGACGCGTTCGAGGATGAGGATGAGATGGTGCTGATCTACGAGTTCCTGTCGGGCGGCGAGCTGTTCGAGCGCATCACGACCGAGGGCTACCGCATGTGCGAGCAGGAGATCATCGAGTACATGAAGCAGATCTGCGAGGCGGTGAAGTACATGCACGAGAAGAACATCATCCATCTGGACATCAAGCCGGAGAACGTGATGTGCCAGACGCGCAACACCAACCAGGTGAAGCTGATCGACTTCGGACTGGCGACGAAGCTGAACCCGAACGAGATGGTGAAGATTTCGACGGGCACGGCCGAGTTCGCGGCACCGGAGATCGTGGAGCGGGAACCGGTCGGCTTCTACACGGACATGTGGGCGATTGGTGTGCTGGCGTACGTGCTCGTGAGCGGGCTGTCGCCGTTCGCCGGTGAAACCGACATCGACACGCTGAAGAACATCAAGCAGGGCACGTGGGAGTTCGATGAGGTTGCGTTCCGGGACGTGTCGGAGGAGTGCAAGGACTTTATCCGCCGGCTGCTGGTCAAGAACACCGAGAAGCGTATGACGGCGCACGAGTGTCTGATGCACGCGTGGCTGAGCGACACGTACAACAGCTCCACCTCGGTCATCTCGATCGAACGGTACAAGCAGATCCGCGACCTGATCCGCAGGAAGTACGAGAACTGGGCCTCGTTTGTGCTGCCGCTCGGCCGTCTGTCGGAGTACTCGGCACTGCGCAAGCTGCTGATCCAGAAGTACAAGATCCACGAGACGTCGGTCGACCGTCGCCAGGCGGCACCGCGCTTCGTCATCCGTCCGCAGTCCGCGTTCTGCTACGAGGGCCAGAGCTGCAAGTTCTACTGCCGCGTGATCGGTGTGGCCACGCCGGTGCTCACCTGGTACCACAACAACCAGGAGCTGAAGCAGTCGGTCAAGTTCATGAAGCGTTACGCTGGAGACGATTACTACTTCATCATCAACCGCGTGAAGCTGGACGATCGCGGCGAGTACATCATCCGCGCCGAGAACCACTATGGTGCGCGCGAGGAGGTGATCTTCCTGAACGTGCACCCGATGTCGAAGCAGGTGCCGATCTACAAGCCGGAAACGTTGACGATCCGCAAGCGCGAACCAAGCCCGCGTCCATTCTGGCAGGAGGAAGCCGACGCGGCCCCATCCTTCACCTTCGCCCTCCGGCCGCGTGTCATGCAGCTGCGCGACACCTGTAAGCTGCTGTGCTGCGTGACCGGCAAACCGATGCCGTCGGTGAAATGGTACAAGAACGGCCGCGAGCTGAGCAAGTACGAGTACACGATGACGCACACGGACGGTGTTGTAACGATGGAGATTATCGACACGAAGGTGGAGGACTCCGGCGAGTACAAGTGCGTGGCCGTCAACCCGCTGGGCAAGGCGGAGACTACCTGTGTGGTGATCGTTGAGGATCACCGGGTCGAGCAGCAGCTGGCTGCCAAGCCGGAGGTTAAGAAATCGACCATCAAAAAACCGGAACCGGCTAAGACGGCCTCGTCTGGAACGCATCTGGGAGCCCCCAATGAGGCTAGATCGAGAAACTCGACGCGCGAACTGATTCGTAAGTAACATCTAACCTCTAACGTGCCGTTTGATACTCACTCAGCGTGTTGTTCGTCCTCTAGCACTGCAATCGGACAGTCTGATGCATCCACCGGAGTTCACCAAGCAGCTGAAGGATGTGGTTGCTGCCGATGGTGAACCGTTGCAATTGAACTGCCACGTCAACGGAGATCCTCTGCCGCAGATTGTCTGGACGAAGGACGGCAAGAAGCTGAGCTCGTCGGACGTGATCGACATCAAGTACAAATCGGGTATCGCTAGCCTGCGCATCAACGAACTCTTCCCGGAGGATTCCGGTGTGTACGTGTGCACGGCCAAGAACTCGATGGGAGAATCGTCCACCCAGTGCACGCTGGATGTGAAGAGTGAGTACAGCAAATGGGGAGAGGTTTTGAATCGGCCGACTGAGGCCATACTAACGTCACGCACCGTTTTGTCGCTTTTCGCAGAGGGCCCAACGTCGACGTCACGTCCGGAGGGTAAGGGAATCCCGATCAAGGCACCGGTCATCAAGAAGCACGCCGATTCCGGCTACTACAAGGACGGCTCGGAGGTGTTCATCTCCTGCAGCATCAACTGCACCGATCCGTTCAACGTGATCTGGCTGCACGACAACCGGGAGATCAAGAACTCGGCCGACTTCGAATATCTGAACGACGGCGACATCTACACGCTGCACATCGCCGAGATCTTCCCGGAGGACGCCGGCACGTACACGTGCGAGGCGTTCAACAAGGGCGGCGAGAGCTTCAGCTCGTGCACGATCACCGTACTGGCGCAGGATGAGCAGAAGGACAAACCGACCTTCGCCAAATTCCCGGCTTCGCTCAGCGTCCTCGACGGAGCCAAGGCTGTGTTCACCTGCGAAACGTACGAAGCGCCATCGAAGCTGCAGTGGTACAAGGACGGTGAGCCGATCAACGAGTCGTCCAACCGGTACCGGTTCGTGAAGAAGGACAACAAGTACACCTTCACCGTGGCCAAGTGTTCGTACGAGGACATTGGCCAGTACCAGGTGCGGGTGGTGACGCGAACTGGCGATGCGCTCGCATCGTTCTCGCTCAACGTCAGCGCCTAGAGAGAGGGGGAGAGCGAAAGAGCTAGAGAGAACGAGAGAGCTAGCAGCTAATCGTTAACGTGTAATTATAGCATCTAGCATGTAAGTGTAGGCGATAGGAGTCGAGTTGATTTTATTTTGGTTTTTTTGTATAAACAAATTTTGGGCCGGGAAAGTGCATAACGGGCAGCGTGCATGTGCAAGCATCGATATATTTATGAACCTATTTTATCACCAGTTTTTTTGTCGAAACGCAAGTTGTTAAGTTTTATTTTTGTAAAGTATTATTATTGAATTAAAGGAATGGTATTTTGCAATATCGCGTTTGTTCTTTGGCCTGCGGTTTGGCTCGATGACAGTTTGTTCTAGAGTGGATTTATCTCAAATGTTTGATTCTTCCAGTGTTAGCTTTCGGCAGAATCGTAAGTCACACGGGTTGCGACCGCCGTTGGGAGCACTCAACCGCCATGCTGATGTTGGCAGCAGGTGCGATTTGTTAGCACCGCCATGACTTTGTCAAATTACCTTCTACCACACCGACGAAGCCCCAAACTTTGCCGCCTTATTGTATGCGGAGCATCAATCCTTTTGCAGCAGCAGCGAACGGAAAGCGTACCAGCTATTAATTATGAAACTTTCGGTTCGGTTTTGGGATTCGGGAGAGGGCAGCCATTAAGCTGCAATCGTTACGAGCAAACGTTCGATCGACAGCTTTGCGGGAAGTTTTGGCACAGCTCATCGTTTATGGTTTCTGGCTGAGTGGCTAGCTTGGAGTAAGGGGGACATTTTTTGTTGTTGTTACAGTATTCGCCCCACTCGTCTGATGTTCTTTTAAAGCGTCGGTTTGATGATGCAGACGCTTCGTACGTAGACTTTGTGATCCCTGGTCCGGTTGGGGACATAAATCCGGCTGCCACTGTTATCGTTGAGGTCGAACACAATCCCTGCTGCCGCTGATGCCGCATGCATTTACATAGACATATTGGCTGTTGTCGATCCGAACCCCGGCAAAGTTTGCCCGTGTGGACGTTGTATCGTCTTGCTGGGTTGGTTAAAATAACGAAAAAGAACATACACAATGCGCTCATCTAAACTCCATCCGGCCCATCGGACTGGTTTCGCACATCATGACTGGTAACGAAACATCACTGGCCAACCGGGGACACTGGGCAGGACACAATCGGCTTAAGGTTTTTGTTGCCGTTTTTCTCCTTCCCATGTTCTTGGCCGCAAGGGCAGCACCAATTTAAAGTCACTCGTAGACTCCCGTCGAGACAGGTTGCAAAGTTATCGTCTGCCGTGACGGACGCATTAGCAAAAAGTCGGGGCACTCCTTCGTACGACGGAGAGTCCCCGGGATGGACGAGGAAATAAACTTTCCGTCGAAAGGATTGCTGAGTCCTCCGAAGGTGAGTAGAGAAAAAAAAGCAGCTTGCACCCGGTAACGAAACGGAGACGGAAGCATTGCAGGTAGAAGCCCCTGCTCCCCGATGGAAAGCCAAAAATATGTGTACATGTTGATTTGAAGTCCAACCGTTACTGGTTACCCTCGGGGACATACGGTTGAGGGATTAATAACATGCTATGGATCAACTGCATCAGGCGCGTCCCGTCCGGTGTGACTTTACCGAAAAGGTGCGGCAGAGATGGTGCCTGTTGACCGCTAATCCCTCATCGCCATCGGTGTGGACGATATTAATTATGTCCTGTCAGTCGCTGAAGGGTGCATGCGTTTCGCAGCAAATAGAGGCACCATTTTGAAGCGCGCTGTATGACGCGGTTTGAGCTATCACGGGACGCCACCGTGCACATCACATCACACGACCCGGAATGAACTGATTCGGCGTACCGCCGAAATATGCTAACCTTCAGCTGTGTGTGCGCGTGATAAAGTAAGGACGGAACTCACGACTTCTTAATATCGTTCCTTCCTGCGTTCGGGAACCGAGCAGGGGCGTTATGACTTTGGCATTTGCGTGCGGAGATGCATTTAGCTGACTCCATCGTACGCGCTGTTGCGAAACCACCAAATTACTGCCACCACCAAATTATATTCAACATGCACACACACACACACACTCGCCCGCGCCTGTACGCTTACTGGCGGAATTTCGAGGGGCCAGCTCGCAACGTTCTGAGAAGATGATTTTTGCGAAATGATGATTGCTTCCTTCAGCCATTGCGGCCGCGGGTCGGGTTTGCTGCACGCGGGCGTGCGATTATTATGCACTTCAACGCTCATCAGACCGGTGCGGTTCGGGTTTTGCAGCGGAGAGCAAATGAGCTGTTAAGCGTTTGTACATCATAAACGCATTTGGCAGCTTGTGAGATGAACTGAACGAGCGAGCTTGAATTGATAAAAAATGACCATTTAAAGACACGACATCAGTGGCCGGCCTGGGCACTCAGGCCGTTTGATGGCGAGTTTGACGATGTGTTTTAAATTGAGCTAGAGCTGACGGCGTTCGGAAACGTGCTTGGCGATAAGGTGAACAGTTTCTGTTTTGGACACAATCGTATGAAAATTTTTTAAAGATGCCATTATTTCTAAATTTATTTAAATAAGGAGGGTGTTAATCTACCTTTATTTATTTTTATAGATTTGTATGATGTGTTATTTATTATTGTATTAAAATTAAATCAGAATTGGATCAGAACCAGAGTCCATCATCAGAGCAAAACCAAAAAATGGGATAACTCTTTGGCAGGAATTCAGTTTTGAGTTCAAATTGTATCAAACTTTTTAATCCATATAGATACACAATACAACAGTTTCAATCTACTGTCGTAATTTACATTTCTAATCCGCAACCTTAGATGGATGAGCCTAAGAGAACTTGTTTAGATGAAGCTATTTCTCGTCACTCCCCCGCCGCGTCTTCCCACCACACGAACACCATCTCTACAAGCCCCAATCACTCACGCATGAAGATATTAAAACAAACGGAATGCATATCTCTGACGATCGCTGTTTAGGAGGCCTGTTGGAGGTTTCTGCCCGTACCAGAAACAGAAACCCGCCCGGAACATAATCCATCAACCTGTTTTATCCAACGAAAACTCAAAACAAACCGAACGAAAAAAAAAATCGGCTAGATAAAGACATAGAACACGACTAGCGAGGTGGGCGAGGGGAGGGAACGCCGAGAATGGGCCCGGCTTCAAACTACATGGACGTGCCACGGTGTACATTTCGATTAAGAATTACGGTTCGAAACCGCACTCGTTCGTTTCGAAACTGTCAATCATCAGCCGATAGATTTTGTGCCGGCGGGAGATTTCTGGCGGGGCTGGCTGGAGATGGGATCGCTCCTCCCACCAGACGCTACTACTACGCACAAACCGGGACGCCTTGCCTTGCCTTCGGGCTGGCCAAAAACGGTTTTCGAAATCGAAAGTTCGTCGAACTTTCGTCGAGCGGTAGTTAATCCCGTCCCGGTACGATCGTAGTTGGCTACGGGTTCCGAGCGGACACAGAACAAGGCCACGATCCATCAAACGTCAGCGTTCATTTGCATATTTTTCGATAAACGGATATGATGCGACCTGAGCAAACGGGCAGCACTGGACGAGCGACTTTGAACACAAAACACATCGGTCACGAAGCCCAGGATATGAATGGGTTTAAACATCGGTTTACATTGGCTAGCTATTCCGGAGACGAACAGTAGATGGTGATCGTCCCCGACAGAAACGTGCCGTGTTCGGGGACAGCTGCGCATACGCATGCATTTTAGAATGCACCAGCCACAAGTGGTTCGTGACAAAGCAAACGAATATTCGGTAGATTTTTGTTAGGTAATCACCGACACGCGAGCTACGTGAACAATTTCAAACTTTCGATGTTCCTGCCGCGCTTCGACGCTGCATTTCCTGTTGCAGCGTACGGCTCGCTTCATATGCATTTATTATCTCCCCAACAACGGGTGAGGGAGTGTCACAGGGGAGCACACACCCGCTCGAAACGGGGTGAATAACACCGAAATGGGGTGGTGGTTTGGAATAAACACATTCTTGTGTGCAAGCGTCCCAGGAACCGCGCTGACTTCTTACGCGGTTCCCCGAATTCCAGCAATCCGATCGGCGATATCTTCATAATGCTGAAGTGTGCATAAATTTGTGGCCTCGTGCGGGCGTGCGTAGGTACCGGGAGACCCTGCGGTCACCGTCGGCGCTGACCGCAGCACCGGCAGCATCGTGGCATCGATCGCGTCGTAAGCCACGAGAATGCATAAATCATACGGTGCATTCATACGGTGCGACTTTTAATCCGCCCAGGCAGGCGGCCCACCGCTAAGGGAGCGTGCAAAATTCGATGCTTAAATTTGACCGGTGCATGAATCATCTACTTATGGCTCGGTTTCGCTCGTTTTGTGGCTCATTACGGGCCTGAGATAGGATGACATTTCGCTCGGGAAAGGGGCTTAATACTATTGTGCGTGAAAAATCGAGCATCCACAAGGCACGAGGCAAGAGTCGGGAGATTAACATGAATAATATTTCAATTTCAATGAATAGAAAACTTAAAAAAAAAATCAATTCAATAGCTCACCTAACAGCATGATAAACTATTTCGATTCCTGCTGTCTGAAGGCACTAGGGGGATTAGATATAGTGTGGGGAGAACATACGCAATAAATCAAAAAAATCCATATTACCGATGGGTAGTAGAGCATTGCAAAATGAATCTTATTCTAATGCGTGCGGTTGGAAAGCATCGATTGAGTCACATGAGCATTGCTATAAATGGACAGTCTTTTATTCACTGCCGTTGCAGGACAGGAATGAACAGAAGAAGGAAAGTAAACTACAGTTCAGCTTCACGAAGCGAGCGTGTCAGCATAGTCAGCGAAATCGAAAAAAGAGCACTGCATCGTCCCATCTGTTGGTTACATAACTTTTTTCTTTGTTTTTTCTCGCCTGTAAAAGGGTAACAATCTCATTCTCGAGACACAGACACACACACACACACATACGTACAAAACGTCCGGTCAGTCCGGGGAGTGATCATTTCTGGACCGTTGATTGCGGTCGCAAGTCGTCGCCACGCCGCCGATGGTGGAGCTCGGAGCTTTCGCTCTAGCGATGATGAATGCATGCTTGCTGGGACCGGTACATTCTAAGCCGGTGCGGACCGCAATGGTGGCTGCATGCGGGCGCACTAAATAATTAGAAACGCATGCAACCATTATTCTTCAACCCCCAGGTATGATCCCGTTCTATGAATGGGTTAATTATTGCGACGGTACTTACGGCCATCGTTTCAGTGTGGAACGTGCGACGGTCGATGGGTACAGTGTGCCCGGGGGAGAGCTGAGTGGAAGTGTCCGGAATGTGAGTTAGTTCGTTGACAGCAGTCAGAAGATGGTTTTCGAACAGCCTTTAGTAAAGCTGTTCGTTAATGATATTTATTTTCTGCAGTGTAAGTCATTTTCTATCGTACAACGAGATATCAAATAAAAAATAAAATAAAAAAGTCTCCACGTTTTGGGACCAGCGGATACACGGATACAAGCCACTGCCAGTCTTCTCCTCGGTTCACTCTTTGAGGAAAATGTCACGTTTCGTTGGCAGTAGTGCAGGATCATAGTTCTCTATTCATACATCAGAAATGAAAAGCACGGCAGTATTCAAAACTCACATAAATTGGTGTAACAAAGAACAGCATTCACTATTCAGAATATTTTCTCTTTCACCATAGTGTTAATTTTACATAGGTTTTGTTATCACATTAATTTTGTATACTATCGTAAACTATTGTTTGACTCTTTTTAATGGCGTTCAAGAGTTTTGGTTTGATTCATGTTTATATTTTTCATGTAAAAATGACCAATAACATAAAAGAAGTAAAAGAAAATTTAACGCTATTTTATAATTTTGACCCTTGAGAACATTTCAGAAATAAAAACGCATTCTTTTATTTTAAGCTAAACAAGTTTTTGCCAATATTTTCCTTCTTACATTTTTTTGAAGGTAGTTTTGAAAGTCTATAAATTGTGTATTGTTTGTTAAAATACCCCAAGAACTGGACTGCTTCAGATAATATTTTACGGAAGGTAGTCATAAATGATTCCAGATTTTATTTATTTTTATAGAACGGTTTCTTTTATTATAATTTATTTTTTTTTGTAATTCATTAAATACAACAGTACATTTCGATGGCTTGTAGTCGGCAATTGGCATGTAAAGGGAGTGCTTATTAATACAGTAAAGCGCCATGTCATCTAATGAATGCTAATCAACTTTCCATGTTGCGCTGCAGTGCACTTATTGTTCCAGCACGCCGAGACACTTTCCATTTGCAACGCGGCTGACTTTTACTTGGCAAACGAGAACACAGAACGCAGCACACATCCTCACTTTCATCTTGCATACACAATCGACGAAGCTGCCAGCAACCGTGGACCGTGTTCAATGTTTGCTCAAGTTAAACGGTATGCAAATAGTGCTCCACCATTACGATCCACCCGTTCGCGCTCACCTGCTGGCCGGTTTAAGTGATGTTTGTTGCTGTTTTAACTGCCTTTTTCACTCCTTCCTTTGCCTTGTTAAAAGGGGCGGCTCGTTCAGGTGGCTTCTCGGGAAGATGGGTTTCTGTTCTTTCCCCTCGTCACGTTCCTTCCGCCAGCACAGGACCGACCCAGACAGGACCCGCTCGTCACCGGGACCGAGGTGACCAATAAGTTATTAATCGCTTCTTGCAGCAACCTGTAGCTTAATGATTTAATAAGCTTCGGCGTAACGCGGCGGAGACCTTCTGCCCGTTTGCTTTATCTTGTGCCTCCCGTTGGAGTTCTTGTCACGCGAGTCGGGTTCGTTGAACCGCGTTGAATCAATCCGGCCGCACGGTTCGCTCACGATCGTGGCGCGATGACGGATTATGGCAGAACGCAGCCGGGCCCAGACCGTTGGTCCGTGCCTGTGGTTTACAGGGTGGGCAACACACGCCCTCCCCACCGGGACGCTGGGAAGAAATTTCGAAACGAGTTGATTGAGATTTTAACCGCATCATTTCGTTATCGATTAACGCAAATGACCACGTGCCTGGTTGGGGCCGGGTGTATGCAGCACGCGAATGGTTGGATGCCGGCGACCGAGAACGCCTCCAAACACTGGATGGGAAGCCTTACCGTACCGTCGCCGGCCAGCACCTGGCAGCGGTGGCGGTGTGGCTTTCGAATAGGAATGTAATTAAATACGGTCACCGTTCTTAACGCTCGTCACGTACATACGGTGGTAATCGGCAGGACTTGCGACGGCATGCTTCGCCAACCGCGGCAAAGGACGGAACCGTGCTGGCATGTTGGAACTCCGCGGTGGAAACGATCCGCCGGCTGCGTGAACGAGCACTGATTGAATTGTGAGCGGTTCGAGAAGAACGTTCCTTTCGGGGCATGATGAAATATCACCGCGCATTGGCCGATTGAGTTGACGGCGATGATTAGCTATGCTATGCGCTGCTAGCATCAAGGTGCGATTCACAGTCTGCCCCGTTATGTATCGGAATGGGGAAACAAGACTTTGTATCGAAGGGATCACTTATTCAAGAAAATATATTAAATCAATATGTTTGTTGATGGCCCGGGTAAAATTGAAAAAAAAAATACCTCAAAACAAATAAAATCTTTTATTTATCAGGTGTTGTTTGCATAAATACCGTATTGCTCATGTTCAAACATGTTACTTGATTTCAGTTTTAAAGTATATTTAGTGGATAAATTATTTGTAATAGACAGTACAGTTAGACACATATTTTTAGAATCACGCTGTAGACACTATTTATTAAAATTTTACAGCTTGGAATTCAACTATGAAAAATAAAATTTCCACATCTTGTTGTATGAATGATTATGTAAAAAATATGGTAAAAATACTTCCTGTTATGTAATTTTTTAAATTAAATTATGCTCGAATTTGTCAGGTGTCTTTTCAATTGAATGAAATAAAAATGCACCTTTTTAGGCGATCTCTTAAACAATTTTATGTTTTGTTCCCTCACAAGCTTGTTTAAAGTAAATATAGAAGCAAAAGGGACGTCCAAATAAAATGAATATAAAATCAATTGTTAATTAAATAGATGCAATATCCAAAAAAATGATCAAGCAAATTTATGTTCTCTAATGCCTCAATTTCTCGACATTGCTAGAACTGGACTGCATGCTTTGTGACGTAATTCGTTGGTATGGAGATCTAGGCAAAAACCACAGGCATGTTGATATGAGTTTTAGGGATATATCGCGCAGCGAATGTGTGAAATTGATGCAAATTTAAATTGCATTTCCCTTGAAAAGGTATGGTGTTCGGTGCCCGGTTTTTCCCAATCTCAAAGCACGGGTAAAGGTTAATCCACTGCACACCACGAACACCACGCTGAAACACCCCGACTAATACACCTGGCTGGAATGGATCCTCGTTCGCTGCGTCACCGTCACATGCACGCTTGAATAATTTGTCGTTTGAAAAGCTGTTTATTTGCTCGCATACACACGCACTCGCTCCTTTTAGCGGTTGTTCCATGGAATCGTTCCTTGCCTGCTGGCTGGGTGTGTAGTTTTTAATTTTGTTTTAGTCGGCGAAGCTTTTTATCGCGAAACTGACTGGATTGTTTCGTGCTATTGTGGCCAGGCCGTGGCGGATGGGTGGGGAGAGTTGTTCAATCAATTCTTGTTGCCCATCCAGTGGATCACACCTTGCTATTAGACTTGTTTTTTAATTTGCACGGTATCCCTCTCCCTATCGTCTGTCACGGTCGTACCTTAGATGTGTTAGGAAAAACAAAAAAAAAACAAACAATATTAAGACCCTGCATCGATCCCATTCAGACGGGCGAGAATATGGAACCTATCGAACGGCACACCGCAGTGCACGGTGCAATAATGAAGGCCAAACGCACACCCGGAGAACACTTTTGCTAGCTGTGTTTCTGCCTGTAACTGACAGCAGACTTAAACGAAAGGACTCGGCCCGTCCAACCTTTGCGATGGATGTCGTCCCCTAAATGGATCTCGATTGGTTTTATCCTGCATCACGTGCTTCAGCGAGTATGTGTATGCTAGCAAGTGGTTGCAAATGGAAATGAAACAGTTTTTGTTTCTTTTTTCCTCCCCGAAGGAGCATGTGAATCGTTGCGAAACGAATGAACACAGGATTTTAAAATACTGTGTGCACATTTGTTGTGTAAATGATTCAACTTACCATCCGAGTTAAATTCGACAAAATCGAGGAAAGTTGATTTTTATGTTTGTCGTTATTTAATGAAATAATGTGGTTTCCTCTTATGTAATTTTTACCAACATTTGTTTTTTTTTAATTTGAAAACAATTCAATTCGATATCAATTTTTTTAAAAAACAATTTAAATAGAGCAAATTTAAAAAAATGGTTTTAACTTTAAAGTGAAGCTGAAATTCTAATTTAAAATAACTGTTTAAATTAGTCATGTTATAAATTGCTTAATATTTTGGTAATAATTATATCCAAGCGCTTGATCGTATTCAAATAATTACTTTATTAACTGGAGTAAGCAATTGACACCAGATTATTGTAATACTTGTTTTTAGCCAACAATGTTTGCATCTGTTTCATGTTTCACTCTAATATATGTTACATTGCAATAAGTTGTTGAAAGTACTTTATTCCCATAATGATGTCCTATGAAAACAATTAATCTTGTCGGATAGTATTATAACGAATGATGATTCCTATATTCCGCAAAAAACACTGCCGTCTCCGACCCTTTTCTCCAAACCAATTGAAGAACAATATTTCAACCCACTACCAACACCAGCACCAGAACACCCGAGGCCAATTTCCGTCCCCATGCGCACCTGAAGCGCACGACTTATGTTTTCCGATTATTATTTCATCTCAAACACATCGCTCCGGAAGGCGAACAAAACGAGCGAAAAATTATCGTCCGTAGCGTCGAGCCCGCTAACGGTATTCGCGCGGAACCCGTGGCCCGTGTACCGCGAAAGAAAACGGGTGAACAGAACCGATGCGCCGTGCCGTGGTAGCGGGTATTTAATTACGCACCGCACCGCAACGCCGGTGCTAGTTTTCCATTTTATAAACGTTTTCCTTTCGCCGGACCGTTGCGCGAGAACCCGAGAACAAGAAATGTACACATCCGGACAAATTTCCTTGCGTTCGTGTTGCGTGGTACGAGCGAGCGGTTCGATTTCAATTGGACCGGTTTTCGCTGCTCCTTGAGTCCTTGCCCGGCGTCTGGCCCAGTGTCACGCGCCTAGAACACGCACGGGAGGGCGAAAGTTGACACTGATGGGAAATAAATTGTAGTCTTTAGAACAACAAAAAGTCCACCATTAATCATGGATAGACAAGGTGTGCTCCCTGCTTGGAATGATGGGATGGGGAGGGAAGAGTGTGATGGCGAATCGGAGGCAGAGGAACCAATCCCTTCCCCCATTCCGGTCTCCCATTCACCGGTACGACCGACATGAGAGTGTCGCTTCCGTTTCATTCCACCAGCGGCGTGCAGTTGCGGTGCGTGCGAATGAATCGTAGACCCCCAAGCGTTGGCGCTGATAGCGGAGGGATGCATCGTAGCGGAATGCACCGCTAGCTGCACGCATGGGACGCAGGCAAAGATTATCGCAAATTTGCACACCCCTCCCAGGGCGACCAGTTGCGGCCGCTGGGGTTGATGATTAATTTGCGCCCACAGGTCGATCGTGTGAACATCGGGGGTCGATAGTGACCGGGTGAGAAATTGCCCACCGTACAAACGGGACGCATCTGGGCCGCAAGGATGGCCGGAAATAATTTATGTGTCACGGCCACCGTACGAACCGTCACCGGATGTCCCCGCCGAAGCTTCACCAGATTCAGCTGGTAAGCGATGAAGCTGTCGATTAGATTCAATTTATAATAAAAACAAAAAGATTTATTGATAAAACCCTTCCATCTTCCTGCGTAAGCGTGACAAACGAGCCGTGGAGAACACGCGACCAGCATAATGAAACTAATATTTCCATCAACGAAATTGCGATTCCTATCGCTAATGGGGGCGCACTATTTCCCAGCGGCGGGCGCTGAAACGATTTATCGGTGCCATTAAGAGTCCTTCCGTCAGAATGTTTCTTACCGAATCGCATGAAAAAGAACGGCCACAAGCAGATGCAAGAAGCGTAAAAGGGATGCGCACTGTCCTGCTGAAATGTAATTTCCACATGAATAAATGAATGTGTAATAGGAAAACGGGCGTCCGTATGCTTACTGCATGCAAAACGCAACGTCCGCCCCTGCTCCGCAGATACCGTGGGGACGGGTGGGTGAAGGTCTTAAGTTAGTCTGCAAGCTTTGCCCATTTTTCGGAACGAAAAACAAAACTGGAACGGAACGTAAATTTCACTAGAATTAATTAAAAATTATATACTGGGCAACTAGCAGCAATTTCACAAACATTTGCCCGGGGGCGTATTTGAAAACGGAGAACTGGTAGGAGATATTTTGTCGTTGTTCAATCATTTCAGCAACGTCGTTCTCCGGTAGGGTGGTGGGTGCTGTAACCGCTTACCGAGCTCGGGTACCGATAATAAGCTGCTTTCGCTTTTGGGTTTCACTCGCAGCTCCCGTATCAGAGATCAGAGCGAGATTTATGCGAGCGCTGTGTGTATCAAATGTTGTTTTTGGGAAGTCCGTTTTCCGAGAAGAGCGTGCCGGTTGGAAAGTTGGCCCAGAAAACCGATGCTACCAGCGCGATAAGCGAACGAGCGAGGAGGATTTTTTTGTTTTGTTTGCTTTAGTCTCTTTGTTGTGCGCAGTGCCATGGCGGGTAGAGTAAATATTTAAAATGGCCACTCGAAGGACACTCCCGGAACGGGCAGTTATCCGCAAAATCTGCGCTCCGAAACTGGCGTACCGGAAAAGGATTCCAGCGTGCGTTTACTGCTCATCCGAGTACCGAGTACCGAGCTGGGCACTAACCTGCCGGCAGGTGTAATGAAGCGCATAGATATGTAGTTCGTTTGCTAATGAGCTGAAAAATGGGTCGCTTGGGGTGCCGTTTGATTCGGGGGCGCGGGGACACACCCGACCGCTTCCCTTCGTTTACATTTGCGAATTGAATGTTTGAATGCAGCCGGCGCAAGACAGACGAAAGTGCGAAAGCCGACGGTGGCATTATGCGGAAGCTTTCCACATGCCTGTGGAAGGTAGCTGGCTCCGCTCGGTGGAAGGAAACTGGCTCGAGCAGCTAAAAACAATAACATTTACCTGTCGGTGGCACGTGTACGGTAAGGCAATTGCATTGTTTTCGTTTCGCATGCAAAAACAACGACCGGGAATACGTTCGACGGTAACCTGTGTCGTTCGTCTATTCATACACGATGAGACGCTTTGAAAATACAAAACCCCTTTTCTGCGATTCCCAATAGAACCGAAATATACTTTGCTACCTTGGCCGTACCAGAACAAGAACCTCAATATGTGTGAGTTTATGAGGGAGATAGAGAGAAAGAAAAAGAGAGAGAGATAGATTTCAAACCGGAGCCTGCAGTGAAACTAATCCTTCGGCACAAAAGCTACAATTTGTACTTGCAAGAATTATGGTGTATTTATACTGTACAG